>VXAB01006156.1:0-19387 GCA_013399175.1 Odontophorus gujanensis
ATCTGAGGAGGAATGGTAATTTATCAAATCCAACAAAATGAGAGGCAAAATTACCCAAGATGCGATATCTGACATTAGTAAAACTGCAGGAGAAGCACCCGTGCTTTTCTCCACAAAAGCAGAGGGGAAAAAAAAATAGCACACAATCCATAGCTGGAGTCCAGCCAGGAGCTCCACCCCTCTTCTGCTCCCCTCCAGAGCATTAACTCTTTAACTCCCAACATGATGTTCTGATGTGGAATTCTGGCAGAAAGAATTACAAAACCACAACAGCTCTCTATCATCTTTGAGAGGTCTTGGAGAATGGGAGAGGTGCCTGAAGACTGGAGGATAGCCAATGTCACTCTGGTCTTCAAAAAGGGCAAGAAGAAGCCTCAGTTCTATCCCTGGAAAGGTGATGGAGTAATTTGTTCTGGATGCTGTTTCCAGGCAATTGGAAGAGAAGAGTTATCAGGAGTAGTCAGCATGGGTTCACCAGGAGGAGGTCATGCTTGACCAATCTGGTAGCCTTCCATGATGTCATTACTGGATGGGGGGAGAGCAGTGGATGTAGTCTGCCTTGATTTAAGCAAGTCGTTTGACACACCATCCTTATAACAAAATTGATGAGATGTGGAATAGATGAGTGGATGGTGAGGAGAGTTGAGAACTGGCTGACTGGCAGAGTTCAGAGGGTTGTGGTCAGTGGCGCAAAGTCCAGTTGGAGGCCTGTACTTAGCAGTGTTCCTCAGGGGTCGGTGCTGGGTCTGGTCCTGTACAACATCTTCATCAGTGACCTTGATGAGGGGATAGAGTCCACCCTCAGCAAGTTTGCTGATGATACAAAACTGGGAGGAATGGCTGACCAAGAGGTTGTGCTGACATCCAGCAAGACCTGGACAGGCTGGAGAGCTGGGCAGTCAGAAACCAGATGAGGTTTAACAAAAGCAAGTGTAGAGTCTTGCACCTAGGGAGGAATAACTGCATGCACCGGTACAGGCTGGGGGACAAACTGCTGGAGAGGAGCTCTGAGGGGAGAGACCTGGGTGTCCTGGTGGATGATAGGCTTACCATGAGCCAGCAGTGTGTCCTGGTGGCCAAGAAGGCAAATGGGATCCTGGGTTGCATTAAGAAGAGCGTGGCCAGCAGCTCAAGGGAGGTGATCCTCCCCCTCTACTCTGCCCTGGTGAGGCCTCATCTGGAGTACTGTGCCATGTTCTGGGCTCTCCAGTATAAAAAAAGACCGGGACCTCCTCAGAGGAGTCCAGTGGAGGGTTACAAAGATGATGAAGATTGTGGAACATCTCTCTTATGAGGAAAGGCTGAGAGACCTAAGTCTGTTCAGCCTTGAGAAAAGAAGACTCAGAGGGGATCTGATCCACATCTATAAATATCTAATGTGTGGGAGGCAAAGGGACAAGGCCAGACTCTTCTCAGCAGTGTGTGGTGATAGGACAAGTGGAAACGGACAAAAAATAATGCATAGGAAGTTCCAAACAAATGTACATAGGAACTTCTTCATAGTGTAAGTGACAGAGCACTGGAACAGGTTGCTCAGAGAGGTTATGGAATCTCCTTCTCTGGAGACATTCAAGACCCACCTGGACACCTACCTGTGCAACCTGGTCTAGGGAGTCTGCTTTGGTAGGAGGGTTGGACTAAATGATCTCTAGAGGTCTTTTCCAACTCCTACAATTCTGTGAATCTCTGAGGTTGCAGAGATGACATCTCTCACACTGGATTAAGCACACTGTATTATTGCAGCATGATCTGGAAATATTTGATTGAGTTATCTGTAGGTTCAACATTCTTTAGCTTAAATCCCTATTACTGCTTTTCATCCAAATTACAAGCAACCTTGAAAGTGGTGGATATGGCACTTGTTCTCATCTAACCTTGAAGTCATTCTCACAAGAAAACTGATTTCTACAAAGCTTATTGCTGCATTATTTCTGACCACAGAGAGAACTGTATCTTCTCTGAAACGTAGCAATACATTATCGGTACTTTTCTTAACTTTGCATTTTTCAGCAAATGATTATTTAAAAGCAGTTGATTGACTCTTTGACACATCATAAACATGCTTGTGCTGTGTCCTTTGTCTAGGCCTGGATCTGGAAGGCTCTGTTGATGTAGCCATTTGTGCTGGGACATTTTTCCCCACATCCCCAGCGTTATCTGGGCACTCAGTCAATGCCCACAAATGCACATGGAGACCAAAAGGAGCATAGACTCATAGAATCACAAAGTTGGAAAGGACCTACTAGATCATCTTGTCCAACTGTCCATCCATTATCATTATTACCACAAGTTATTAAACCATTTCTCATAGATCCTCATCCAGACACCTCTTGAACGCCTCCAGGGACGGTGACTCCACCACCTCCCTGAGCAGGCCATTCCAATGCCTGACCACTCTCTGAGAGAAAAAAATTTTCCTTATGTCCAATCTAAACCTCCTCTGATACAACTTGTGACCATTTCCTTCAGTCCTGTTTGTTGCCTGGGAGGAGAGGCCAATCCCCTCCTCATCACAACCTCCACTCAGGAATCCAGAGTGCAGTGAGGTCTCCCTTGAGCCTCCTCTTCTCCAGACTAACAATCCCAGCTCCCTCAGCTTCCCATAAGACTTGCACTACAGAACCCTCACCAGTTTTGTTGCCCTTCTCTGGACACATTCCAGGGCCTCAATGTCTTTCTTGTAGTGAGGGGACCAAAACTGAATGCAATACTTGAGATGCAGCCTCACCAGTGCTGAGTACAGTCCCTGCTCCTGCTGGCCACACTATTTCTAATGCAGGCCAGGATGCTGTTGGCCTTCTTGGTCACCTGGGCACACTGTCAGCTCATATTCAGNTCAACTGGTCCCTTTCCTCTTCACAGTCATCCAGCCACTTATCCCCAAGTCTATAGTGCTGCATGGGGTTATTGCAGCCAAAATGCAGGACCCGGTGCTTGGCCTTGTTGAACCTCAGCCTATTTACCTCTGCCCAGAAATCCAGTTTGTTTAGATCCCTCTGGAAGGCCTCCCTACCCTCAGGCAGATTGATACCACCTCCCAACTTGCTGTCATCTGCAAACTTATTGAGGGTACACTCAACGCCCTCATCCAGGTCATCAGTAAAGATATTAAACAAGATGGGCCTCAGTACCAACCCTGAGGGACACCACCACCTGTAATGGATCACCAGCTGAACTTAACTCCATTAACCACTCCCGCTGGGCATGGCCCTCTAGTTCCTTACCAATCCAGGTAACATGCAGCCAATTTCCCCAGAAGAATACTGTGAGAGACTGTGTCAAAGGCTTTGCTGAAGTCAGGGTAGACTACATCAACAGCATTTCCCTCATCTACCAGTCTGGTCACCCAGTTGTAGAAGGAGATAAGGCTGGTCAAGCATGACCTGCCTTTCACAAACTCATGCCAGCTGGGCCTGATCCCTCAGATGCCACACATGTGCCATGTGATCTCACCCAAGATGATTTGCTCCATAACTTTCCCTGGTACTGAGGTCAGGCTGACAGGCCTATAGTTCTCCAGATCCTCCTTATGGCCATTCTTGTAGATGGGAGTCGCATCAGCAAGCCTCCAGTCCTTCGGGACCTCTCCAGTTAACTAGAAGTGCTGGTAGATGGTTGAGAGTGGCTCAGCAATCATCCCTGCCAGCTCCCTCAGTACCCTAGGATGGAGCCCATCTGGTCCCATGGAACTGTGACTTGCATATTCTGCATAGCATCCCAGACTTCCATATCTGTGTGTAAAGTGCCCTGAGGATAACTGATCTGTCTATTAAAGGCAGATGTAAAGAGGGCACTGAGGACCTCAGCCTTCTCCTTGTCTTCAGGGGTCACATTCCCTACTGCATCAAGTAAAGGATGGAAATTCTCCTTGATTCTTCTTTTACCATTGAAATATTTGTAAAAGAATATCTTACTCTCTTTTACTGCAATGACCAACCTGAGTTCAAGTTGGGCTTTTGCCTTTCTGCCTTCCTCTCTGCATACCTTAACAAATTCCTTGTAATCTCCTGAAGTAGCCTGTCCCTTCTTCCAGAGGACATAGGCTCCCCTTTTCTTCCAGAGTCTCAACAATAGTTCCTGGTCCATCCACACCAGACATCTTCCCCTATGGCTCGCCTTACAGCATTCAGGAACACCTGCTCTTGTGCCTTTAAGATTTCCATCTTGAGGAGCATACAGGCTTCCTGGACCCCTATACCCTTAAGGAATGACTCCCAAGGGACCCTTGCAACAAGCATCCTGAACATGTCAAAGTCCACCCTTTTGAAGTTTCAAAATAGCAGTTTTGGTAGACACCCCTCTGACACCTCCAAGAATAGAGAACTGTACAATTTCATGGTCACTCTGTCCAAGACAGNACTGTGACTTGCATATTCTGCATAGCATCCCAGACTTCCATATCAGGGTGTAAAGTGCCCTGAGGATAACTGATCTGTCTATTAAAGGCAGATGTAAAGAGGGTACTGAGGACCTCAGCCTTCTCCTTGTCTTCAGGGGTCACATTCCCTACTGCATCAAGTAAAGGATGGAAATTCTCCTTGATTCTTCTTTTACCATTGAAATATTTGTAAAAGAATATCTTACTCTCTTTTACTGCAATGNTTGCTCATAGAATGTCTCATCCTTCTCTTCATCATGATTAGGTGCTCTACAGCAGACATCCACCAAGATGTCACCCCTACAGACCTTCCCTCTTTCTTACCCATAGACACACAACTTTATCGTTCCCAACCCCAAGCTCTACAACATCAAAACAGTCTTTAATATAAAAGGCCACACCACCACCCTTCCTTCTCTCCTTCTGAAGAGAAATGGCTGCAGCCATTGATCACAGTACTCCAGTCATGGGAGCGGTCCCACCATGTTTCGGTAATAGCAACAAGGTCATAGTTAGCCTGCTGCACAATCTCTTCCAGTGCCTCCTGCTTGTCGCCTATGCTGCGTGCACTGGTGTAGACATACTTCAGCCAAGTCATCTGCCTCGCTCCCAGCTCAAGCATTGTTCCCCTAGACTCATCTCTTGTGAGCCCTGTTTTGTCCCCTTCCCCCATCGTAGCTAGATTAAGGCTCTTTTGATAAGCCCTACTAGCTCCTGTGCTAGGATTCATCACCCCCTTTGAGATAGGTGTGTTTCATGAACGGACAACAGACCAGGGGCTAAGTAAACTGCCCTATGATCAAAGAACCCAAAGTTTCTGCCTCAACACCAGCCTCTGAGCCAATTGTTCATAACTTGTGCCTCCCAAGCAGTAGGGTAGCATTCACAGAATACTAATTCACAGAACACACATTCAAAGAATAGCATTCACAGAAAATAATGAAGTGGATGGTATATTTTGCTTAGCTTATCTGGATGGTAAACAGACAACTGGTAAATAAAGAGAGGCTCACCTTTTACAGATGGTCAAGCCACACCAATAACTCCACAGGGAAGGGATCTCCACAAAGAGAAACTTCCCCAGTGCTGGTCAACCCTTAAATGGGGTTTGGGAGAGGGGGAGCCAGCCTCCCCCCCTTCCTATCACACAGGTGAATTGCCTTCCCCTGTGCTCCTGCAGCTGACTCAGTGCTCACCACAGGTGATCAATCAGTGATTCAGGCCATGATTCAACAGTTCCCATACACAAGCCCGCTCCGTGTCCCTCACTACCCCCAAAGGTATAGAACAAAAGATCACTTGAGCTCCTGTTCCTTGAACTAGATGACCTAAACCCCTGAAAACTCTTTTCATAGCTTCTCTGATCAAATTCATCACTTCCCACCTGAACTGTGAATAATGGAAAAAAATCAGTGGACCTAACCAGCTTTGGGGGTTTCCTGGTTATGTCCTTGATCTGGGCCCCGGGGAGGCAGCAGCACGCTTCCTGATGGCTTGGGCCTGGTCTGCATATGGGGCTCTCCATTCTTCTGAGAAAGGAGTCGCCCACCATGACCACCTTTCTTTCATTCTTAACGAAAGAAGCCTCCTTGAGCTCCATCACCAAGACGAGCAGCTCATCTACTCACTCACACCTCACACAGGTGGAATCCCTACCACCCTCACGGGGCAGCAGCAGGCTCAGGTACTACCTGCAATCGGAGACCTGAACAGCTACATTACTGGGCAGGCCCTCCACCTCAGTTGCCACAATAAGTTCTGTAATAAGTTTTCTGTCTGGTGGAGACCATGTTTCGGCCTGCAGTCTCACAGACTTGTCAAGAGGAAAGCTGGTCTCCTGAGCAAGGAGAGACAATACTTAACATTTCTCACCACTTGACCCACTTCCCATACCAACAGCTGCAGTGGAGGCTATGCTCACTCACTGAACCTCTCTGTTCTCAGTGAGTAACAACAATGGTTACTCATCCGCATGCTGGCGAGCTAGCTTCTGCCCTCCCCGAAGCCTGTTATCAAGTGTGAACATCAAGGGCAGGTGATGACACGTTTGTAGGGTGTTTAAACTGTGCTGGTAATGTGCCAGCTCCACCCCTGCTGACTCAGGAGCCTGCCCACAAGCTGCTAACTCCCCAGCACAAGCGCAGCACTGTTGCTGGCTTAAAAAAAAAGCCTTAAAAAGAGCTTTTTTGTTGGCCTTTTTTACTCCAGGTCCCTTGCCCAGTGCAGTCTTACCTACTCTGAAGCTAGACTACCTAGCAGTAGCTCCCTGGAGTTAAACCAGCAGTGGGAGCAGAGTACTCTGCAATGGAGAAGAACATTTCTCAAGATCAGGCTTGGCAACACACATTCAGCACTGGAGTACTTCAAGTTTTTATCTCAGTAGATGAATGGTTACTCTGGTACAGGACAGTATGATGTGTCTTGTTCTTCTGCTGCCATTTCATAATCCTTCATAGATATATTAAATGGATGTGGATCACACACATTTGGTTTCCAATTGTATGTTTTAAGAAGAGTTTCTGGGTATAATGGTCTGTTTATAGAATATGTTTGGGCTTCACACTTGCTAGAGGAATACACAGGCAGCAGTAGGGGCACAGATTGTCTAGATGCCAAGTTTTTACAAAAGAAAAGCTTCATAAATCACTTTCCTGAGCTGTCAGTGTTGTTAGTGGCTCCCTCTGGCTCTGTCCTGCTGAGGGCTTATGTTAAGCACAGCAATCCTTGCAGCCAGAGCAGGCCTGCTCTCATTTATTTTTCTATCCTAATTGCCTGTAGTGAGTGAAAGCTGGTATGAAGCAAGGAACCTTTTCAGAACACATTGGATAATCAAAAAGCTGCAACAGGGCTCTTCAGTACCTAACAACTAATTCTGAACAGGAGCCTGCACCCCTGCTAGAGCCAGCTTCTCAGTACTTGCTCTTTCCTAAGCATCTTGGTAATGAGCATTCCTCACCAAGGGATTCTTTCCGGTATTGTTCAATATCTTCAACAGTGTCCTTGATGAGGGGATAGTGGCCACCCTCAGCAAGTTAACTGATGATACGAAGTTGGGAGAATTAGCTGACATGCCTGAAGGCTGTGCTGCCATTCAGTGAGACCTGAACAAGGGCAGGACAAGGGGAAATGGACAGAAACTGCAGCACAGGAGGTTCCGCACGAATGTGCACAAGAACTTCTTTACAGTGAGGGTGACGGAGCACTGGCACAGGCTGCCCAGGGGGGTTGTGGAATCTCCTTCTCTGGAGATATTCAAGACCCGCCTGGACACCTACCTGTGCGACCTGGTGTAGGGAACCTGCTTTGGCAGAGGGGTTGGACTCGATGATCTCTAGAGGTCCCTTCCAACCCCTATGATTCTGTGATCCTGTGATTCTTAAAAAATAGTGCTTTTGAAAGAGGAATAGTGTGGTTATCTGGGCCCAAACCCATCGAGCTAACAAAGACACATAGACAATGCACACAAAATCTTTCCAGTGTCAGACGGGAAGAATGGGCCATAAATTCTCTGTCCTTAACTTGTAGCCACACATGGTTTAAATTATGGCAGATGTGTGAAAATTAGCTTCAGCTTGTGTCTGAGTGGAGGAACATTTCTAGAAGGGGGTTCAGGAGGTGAAGGCTATTTTTAAGTCTCCTGTACTAAAGCAAAATCTTTGTAGCAAGATGGCACAGCTGACTCAAGGTATAGATTGCACTCACAGAGAGGCAAGGAATACATTTAGCTTTGACTTGTGCTGGGTTACCTGTGCTCACGATTTCTTCTCGCTGTTTCCTGAACTGATGTGCTACAAGAAGATGCTTCATCCATGTCACATAGTCAGAATTCCATAGATCTGCTCATAAAACAAAAAAGAAGTGAAGCTGCTGTTTCATTCAGTTTGTGTATTAGGAAGGATTTCTTCTCAGAAAGAGCAGTAATGCACTGGAATAGGCTGCCCAGGGAGGTGGTGGAGTCAGTGTCTCTGAAGGTGTGTAAGGAGAAGGTAGACGTAGTACTTAGGGACAGGGTTCAGTAGGCAACGTTGGTCATAGGTGGATGGTTGCACTAGACAGCCTCAGAGGTGTTTTCCAACATCTACAATTCTATGATTATTCATAGAGCATCATTCCGCAGACATCAACATTTACTTCTGTCTTTTTACCTTGTTTCTACTTTTCCATGATCTTCTCCAGAATATGCAGGCAGAGCTATCTTCCATTTAGGATTTAGTGTATACATACAGATTCATATGGATCTTTTTTTCTCTCTTTGAAACTCTTCAGTTAGCCAGTTCAAATTTCACTGCACTTCAACATTTGCTTTCAATAAGAAAAAATGTTGATTAAATCAATGTCCTCACCAAATCAAGTGAGGTTTTCTTTGCAATATCGTTAATGAGTCCCATTTATTAATTTTTTTCCCCTAGCATACTCGTGTAACAAATTTCCAGATATTAACATCAAGAAAGGCAATATTTGGCCTGTCATATGAGAAAAGTAAAAACAAACCAGCACACTTCTTTTTCTAGTTCTGTACCTCATGCTTTCCTAATACCTATGAAAAGATCATTTTGTGAAGTGTAAATTTGGAGCGAAGAGTTAAAGCATGCTGGTTTATCTATGATTATGTACAAGCATGTATATGTATGTTTATATATACACATGTGTACTGTAATGTATACACTGTAATCAAGAGACCACTGACCCATGCAGTCTTTTTATTTTTGGCACATCCTTTTTTTTTTTTCCTCTCTTTTATGGGATTGTTCTTTGACGTAATTAAGCTAAATTGATGTTCTCTTTGTGGTATTTAAAAAAAGAGTAATCATTTTTGAGCTTTCAAATATATAAGTCTGTGCATTTTGTCCTCAAATTGAAATGACATTTGATTGTATTTAAAAATATTATGTCTCAAACAGAAAATCCAGAAGAACCAAACAATAAAAATAACAATAAACATAATCTGCCACCTCAGCCCAAACTCACACATTATACTTTAAAGCTTTATTATTTCATGAGCAGTAAAGTCTAACTAAAGTAAGGCGGACTAAAGAGGCTGTTGCTTGTGCAACATGTGTATCAGCCAGACATGGGTGTCTGGGCATGTGCAGTGCCCAGGAGATGTGGAGGCATGATCAGCTCTCCTGGTTGCAGCCTGGGCTCTGCAGAATGCAGGATGCCTTGACCATCAGGCAGCAAAGGGACCATGCATGTTCGCCCCAGCACAGCCCTGCTGGGACCACCCACCTCACTGGGTGTGGTTAGGTTTCCATCTCTCTATCCTTGGCACTCAGGCAGGGCCAGCAGCAGTGTCAATTAGTTGTACTTCTGGTTCTGCTTTTGCAATATTTGCCTACTTTAATGGAAACCGGACTCAGGCTATCAATTTATTTCTCATCTCATTACCAACTGGTAATGATACAATTCTTATTTACTGCTGAGCTTGGCTAGATGTAAAAGTGTGACTTAGATGTAAATGGTTCTATCTTCCATTTCCAGACCCATTATTTCCTTCTTCCCTATCAAGCAAAGTGCTGTTTTTAATAAAATATATTGCCATCGCTTTGAATAATTTTATGCTTGAGCCATTGAAAAAATCTATTAACAGAGTCTGGATTGGGAAAAATAGTCCAAAGACAGCATCTACTGCCAGCATTTTCTTTGGTTGCTGCTACTGAAATTTCCCATTTCATTCTGTGACTGAAGTGCAAGGTATGAATTCCTTATTAATTGTGAGTGTGGTGCCATTAAGCCTGCCAAATAACAATATAGTCAGTATAACTCCCACTCTCTTTATAAAGACAAATATTAAAGTCATTACTCACTTTGTGGCTGAAAAAGGGAAAAATGCAGGAGCATACCAGATGAACCTCAGACATTGTGCCCTCCAGTACTTCCCCAAAATGTAGCTTTGATAAAGACATGGCAGTTGAAGGCATTTACGTACTTATTGTAAGTCCAGCAATGGAGGCAGTGACCACATGTGCAACTAAAATTACATGAAGCCATAGTAGGGCCATATTCTCTTGTACACCAGTCTGTGACAATGACATAGGTCATTCCTGACCACTTTTAATCATGTTTTTCTTCACATTTTCCCACTCTGTGGGAAATTGACATTTATAAAACTCACTGCAATTGCAGATGAAACCAAATGTTGCATTGGAATTCCTACAGGACAGAAAGCCCAGTTTTCAAGAGGCTACAGGCAATATTCATTCAGTGTACCCAATCCTTTTTCAGCTTAAAAAGTTTCCTGCGCTATACCTTATTAACTAAAGGAAACATGATTTTTCTCCTTTATTTCATTAAAAATTTTCCCAATGTTATCAGTGGTGAATTGCAGCTCATAATTTGCATGTTCTTGAGCAAATACTTCATGAATATTCAGCAAGGCTTGCTCTTGCGGAGCCACCTTTGAGATTCCCAACCCAAAGGACTGTATTTGCTCATCAAGGAAATAAAACACGCTCTCGTTCTTACTGGCATGAGGAGTTTTGAGAATGGCAGTACCCAGCAACATAATGAGTTATGGTGCACAGAGAATAACATTGTCATCAGTTTTTCCTTAGAAAACATAGCGAACAAGTTCCTGATGTCTCCATGAGGGCCAAGTGTTGGGGTGAGATCCTAGGGTAGAAGAACTTCTTTAGGAAAAAGGAAGGATCTTCCTTTTTGGATGTAAAGGGTTGTTAGGCATTGGGATAGGTGGCCCATGGAAGTCCTTATCCTTGGAGATATTTAAGACATGTATGAATGTTGTGCTTAGGGCCATAGTTCAGTGGTAAACTTTTTAGAGTTAAACACACACAAGTGTTTTTTTTCCTGGAAACCATCTGCACAAATACTGATTGAGTAATTTTATAAAATTCCAATTTAGTAATTTGCCCACTGATGAGGTGATAGTGCATAGCACAGGTCTGAGTTCCCTGGCATTTCTACTGCAGCTAAAACAATATTGATGTGCGTTTCTTTTGCCATTAGAATTATTGCAAAAGGAGACACAGGAATGAAATCCAACATAACCTACTGAGGGAGTCTGTAAAATATTTTCCTATTAAAATCAGAATAAAAAATAATGTGCTATTCCAGAAAATCGAATGGCACTTGCATTCCACAATCTTCATCAGGTCAGTCTGCATGGTGTTTTGTTTTCCTTCGCCTAGTTTGTGGCAATGTTTATATTCATTACATCCAGTTCTATTTTAATTAGCTAAAAATCCTAGACACTCAAGTTCAACACCAGGTTTGAAAGACATGCAGCTGTCAGTGGTGGCTTTTTTGTGCCCAAAATATTGAAGAGTTGCATGTTTCTGTCTGTTTCTTTCCATTTCCCCCCTACAAACACTGCCCCTGGCATGGCGATGAACACTTTGATGAATCCCTGTGGCCAGAGGCTGCCTATATTAAAACACTGCAGGGGTTCCTGCCAGAGCAGCCTCAGCTTGCATCCACAGTATTCACCAGTTTCAGTCCATTCAGCCTCAGACAAGGACCATCTCCACAAGGGAGCAGTTGCGGATATTTTTTAGTTCCACACCCTTGTCACTGGTTCTTGCCTGATTCCCGTGAGACTTTTGACCTATTAGGAAAAAATTTAACAGTAGTGGATAACTAGAACTCCACTAAAAAATAACAAGCAAGATTGCTTTTCAAATACCTGTTTTAATATCCATTCTCCTGATGTGTTTTGGAAAGATGTCAATGTTCCAGGTTGCAGAGAGAACTTGGGAGACAATGCAAGGCTCAGGAGTGGCTGTTTTTTCCCTCTGAGGACCAGCAGGATGTGTGGCTCTCACCTGAACATTTCCATCTTAGCCCAACACCTGCAGATCTTTCTCAGGTATTGGCGCCCTGGGGCTTCTTTGACTCAGTCCATAGTGTTAAGAGATGGGGATGTGTCAACCTTGCACCTGCAGTGTACAAGCTGGGGTTTGTTTTGCAGTGTTGCTTCCCTGTTCAGGATGTTTAGGGGCTGAAATCCTAAATACTGACAAAGAACATATGAAACCTGGAGGAATGCAACTTCAGAAAGGTTTAATGCTCCAAGCATAGAATAAAATCATGTAATTATTAAGGTTGGAACAGACCTCTAATATCATCTAGTCCAACCACTGTCTCATCACCACCATACCCACTAACCATGTTCCTCAATACCACACTTAATTCTTTTCTTGAACAGCTCCAAGGATGGTGATTCCACTTCCTCCCTGGGCAGAGCATTCCAATGCTTTTCCACTTTTACAGGATCACTGAATTAGGTAGAAGAGGTGGAGGGGCAGATGGCTGCCTGTAAAAGCTCATTTGGTAATGGAGTGGGATAAGATCTTTTCCATATGGGACACTACAGAATAGGTTGTCACTTCAACAGCAATGACTCAGGCTATTAAACAGGTTATTATCCTGCCTGGGATGGGGAAAGGACTTCCACAAACCCATCCCAGCCCTCTTTCCAGAGGGATTTTAGCACTGAACATAACCCCACTGCATCTGGCACTGCAACCCATATTCAAGATAAATGGAACCATTCATTTATCTGTCACCATCAGAATTCTGCATGAGGGATATGCTCTCTACCAGGATGTCAGAAAGGGACACGGCCTCTTCCTCATGAAATAGCCATCAGTGTGTATGTATATCTATGTTGCATATATTTCACAGTTTGGTTATGTCATAGTTTCATGATTTCTGGTATTGGTATTCCACATCATAACATCATGTGGTGTNACTTGTAAACTGTTGACTGGTTGTAAGCCAGTCTTCCAGTTTAAAACTCCTAAGCTGTTCACATAGGAAAGTTTTTAAGGTATGAAGTGGGGGGGAAAAAAAAAACAACAAAATGAAACACTAAAGACCTACCTTACGCTTCTTTTTGCGATTTTAGACACCTATTTATTTAAGGTTTAAGTTGTATTATAATGTCACATCATGATGCGAGGAACAAAATGGGGAAAAAAAATAACAGAGTAAATTCGAGTGTATTCCTCCTGTGGCATGCTAGGAGCAGGATCCTCACTGGCTGTGAGAAGCACAGGCTGCTCTTTATATATGCACTAGAAGAAGCTGATGCCTGACCTCTGATCAGACCTACTGCACTATTCGCCTTATTTTGGAATTTCAGATCAGCCAAATGTTATTTGTGTCAGCTCTCAGACCTGGAGACTTGAGTGGCATTTCTCAGAACAGGAAAGAATGAGGATCTTATTATGAGGGGAAACTAGCTGTTCTGAGGATGAACATCTATCCAAATTAAATTAGCTGTTAAGCTAGAAATAGAATTGCACAATTCTTAGCCAAAATGAAGTCCTGAAGTCATTAAAGATGACATTCATTTCCCACAAAGCCCTTCTTGATGCTGTAGAGCCTTTTCTCAGAATGAACCTGGAGCTTCAGGGAGTTCTGGTAGCAGCACCACAAAGAGATGTTCAGGGAGGAAATCTGAGCTCCTGGCTCTGCACATGAGGAGAGCACATGAGGACATGTTGTAACAAAGCACAGCATGAAGCAGAAACCTAGCTGCCCAGAGCCAAACCTTCAGGGTCCTTCTTACCACAGGAGCCCCGTGTGACCTCTCCCTGGTGAACCCATGCTGACTACTCCTGATAACTCTTCTCTTCCAATTGCCTGGAGATTCAGATTGGATATAAGGAAGAAGATTTTTACCATAAGAATTGTGAGGCACTGGGAAAAATAGCCCAGAGATAGGTGGTAGATGCCTAGTCCCTGCAGCCAATCAAGGTCAGGCTGGAGAGGACTGTGAGCAATATGATCTTGTAGTAGGTGTCCCTTTTCTTTGCAAGGGAATTGAGCTAGATGACCTTTGAGGGTTCCTTCCAACTCAAATATTTCTATGATTGTATGAAATGATAAACATCTGAGGCCCACCAAACCATGAGTAGGTACATGCTCAGCTACACCGTTTGATGGCAGAATGTTTCACTTAATGCTTTTTCACAAAAATATTTGTAAATGGAAACATGCAAATTCTATTTTTTGGGTTAACAATTGGAGTGAAATGTTTTATCAACCCACTTTTGTAGGATTTTTTCAGGAAATCTCTCTAGATGGTAAGATTAGGATGCCTTTCTCTTTAGTTGAAATTATACAAGAAGAACCATTATCATTAAAATTAATAAATAGAAAAACCAGCCCATTTCACATTAATAACCTCAAAAATAACACTAATCAAGCAGTGCTGAGTCTTGATTAAATAATGTATTCAGTTTGTATTATATGCCTAATATTAGCCAAAAAGAAACATGGAGCAAGAACATCATTTGTCTTATTTCCAAGAAGACAAATAAAAAAGAATAATGAAAATTACACTGATTTTCCACTCATAATTCCCTCAGCTCTCATCTTCTGCACAGCTGCACGTGGTTGCAAACCCTTTTCTTCCTCCCTTTGTTTGCCATCAGAAGGGCTTGACCATCAGGTTTTCCAGCCAAAACAGGACACTTGGGAGTATGTAAAATTGGAGGATAGTGCAAAAGTAATTCAGCCTAGACCTCTTCCAAGACCAGTAAGGCAATCACATCAACAGCTGTTGGCCAGTGTAAGCAACACTGATGGTACCATCTGGGAGGTGGTCTACTGGCAGAGGTAATGGAATGGAGACCCACTCTCATTTCCCATGAATGGTTAAATTTTAGCAGTTGCTTACAACTGACTTAGCCATTACAAGGTCACAGAACGGCTGAGGCTGACAGCACATCTGGCACAACCTCAGCCCCAGAAGGGCCACCCAGAACAGGATACCAGGTGGCTTTTGGAGATCTCCAACAAGGAAAGTCCGGGCAGCCTTTGCCAGTCCTCCAACTACTGAAGCAGCTTAAATTGAAAAGCTCTGAAGGAAGAAAAATGCTTCCAGAAGTCAAAACACTCCTGCATTTTCCATCCTAACTATGCAAGACACAGTCTTTTGGAAAAGCACATAAGCACGTGACAGTGGCACTCATAACTTTGGCATTTGTTCATGGCTTGTCCTATTTAGCCTGTGGAAATGCCAGGTTTGAGACCATGTGCTCAGCTGTGCAGTTGCAGTCCTTTGCAAATGTTCACAGCCCTCAAGAATGCACAGTAATAAACCTTGATGAGCAGTGCCCTGAAACAGTAGCTTTCCCTGTGATCACCCTTCCCTGCAGGGAGAATGCTTCTGCATGCCAGAGTGCTCTAAGGAGAAGAGCACCCACTTACCAAAACTGCTCCAGCAGGGCTTAATAGGCCTTACTTCCACTTGCATTAATGCATCTGTCAGCAGATCCTCTGCATCTAAGCTTTTTTCAGCAACTTGGGATTTTTCTGCACCCTCTGGAGACCCTCAGCAGCTGCTTGTGCTTCCAGAGCCCCTGCAGAAGAGCTTGCTGTGGACTCCTGGGCCATGCCTGCTGGACTTCGGTGCAGCTGCACCTTTCACCCAGCAACCTGTACATAAAGAAGTCCCCTATGAAAAGACTTTTTGCGTGCAAGGCACACTGAATCAACAAAGCAGCAGGTAAAAGCAACACTCTAATGACTACCATCGCTGCCATTTAACAGGCCTCAAGTCACCAGGGAACATGAGCTAATTTACTGTAATTCATTTAATATGTTTAGTCCTAGCAACACAATTTCAGATGTCTGAGAAATCCCTCACCAGCACTAACCAGGAGCAGGATGCAGCAGTCTCCCAGGTGCCCCCAGCTGGAGTTGCAGTGTTTTAAAGGCCCCAGGCCCCTTCTCTGGCTGTTCTGAAAGTCAGTGGAAACCTCCAGTCAAACAGGGCAGATCACTCAAGGTCCTGGAAGCCATACTCAGGGTCCACAAGAGGGTGGATGCTGCTTCAGATGCTCTTGAGACTGCTTCCGGGCAGATGGGAGGATATGGACCTCAGGAATTTCCTTCTGCAGAGACAGATGAGTTAAGACAGACACAAGATACCTTATTCCCATCTAATTTACTTTGAAGTATGTACATTCCTGAACAAGGATATTAGATGGCAAAGGCAATGAGAGCTTAATAGCTTACAGATGATGCACACACATTTCATGCACCCCAGCAGACAGCTGTGCCCCAGTCCCCAGATTATGCCTCTCCCTCTTGTTCCAAGTGTGAAAAAATGCTAAATCCTACAGCTACTCTCCTCTCTCTGTGGCCTTGGTAACTTTGCAATGCAAAATGAAACCCATCTGAAGTATCAGCAAACCTTTTATTTAATTGATTCTAAGGCTCAGATGACTGTTGACAGCAGATGCTTGAATTAAAAAGCATCAGTTGTCTTTATCAGTTAGATGAACATACTGTTCAAAAACAACCCATTACCACTTTTTGTCAATGGTATATGGGCTGGTTTGGCCCATTTCTGTCACAACTGGGGCAGGGGACTCACTGGGAAAGGGGAAGGGGGAAAGCCAAAAAAGAAATGAGAGATGGGCCTAAAAACATAACGGTGGCAACAATCTGAGGAGGAAAGCTTATTTACTAAATAAGACATTGGAATGCAAAATAACACAGTACAATTGGAACTGAAGCTAATAAATAATAATAATAAAAAAAGAGGGTATCCGAGAGCAGAAGGCCTTATGCTAAATGCTGAAGGAGAGATGACTAGGGAGCACACGCTGCTGGGTTGACCTGAAAGGAAAGAACCTGCGTCTCATGACACACAAACAGTTTTTATCTCTCCCTCTGAGTGGAACATGGAAAAATGCAAAGCAACAAAAAGTCCTCTGGGGTACATAGTTCTCTCTGAGACAGATGTACTCAGAGCTATCGATGATCCATGGAGATGGAGCGTTAGCTCTTTAACTCCCAATGCACCACATGATGTTATGATGTGGAATACCAATAACAAAAATCATAAAACCATGACACTTTTGTAGCTATTGCTCTGGTTACACTACAGAAGGCCAGAAATTATTCTTTGTGCTTTAGATATGCAGAATTGTCAGTAAAGATGCTATGAGTAGAGAGACCAATCTGAGAGATCTACCAGCACAGGGTTTACAGAATCAGGGTGGTTTCAGATTTTTCAGTTGTCTAAAAAGCTACCCAGAGCCTGATTTGATGTGTACTTACATTGGTTTGACACGTGCTTACCTCTGCTAAATTCAGCAGTGCCCTTCCATTAATTCCAGTCTTGCTGGATGATATCAGTACAGCTTCATTGGGTCTGCAGGCACACAGGTAGATCTGGTTGGCGAAACTGTAAGCATCCCTCCCAGCATGCTTGCTCCATTAGTCACTTTAATTATATTTTAAAACCTTAGCTTTGATTTCTGAAAAAAAATCCCCACTCCTGGTGTCCTTTGCTGTCAACGGAACTACAAGGGAAGATCTGCAGGAGAAACTCAAATTTCAGCCAAAGGTCTGCCCCTCTTTTTCCTCTCTTCTTTTTCTTCTTTTCTTTTCAGAGTACCTTCTTAGAGAAAACCTGTCCTATTTTCATAGTGGACATTCCAAACGTTTGACAAATTGCTCAGAGCTCAATAGTTAGTAGGGTTATGCAGCAACATTCTGTAGTAGCCATTTTCTTCTGTTCCTGGATATAATTAGGTTTATGGGAAGAACATAGATGGTTCACATCCTTGTTCACAGTCTATAAATAAAAGTCTCACAAGAAGCCTCTGTGCTCTTCTCCATCAAAAGTCAGAGAACAATACCTCCAATTTCATCTTGATTTCTACTAAAAATATGTTTTGAAAGGGTGAATTCTCCATTCTCAGGGAGCATAAAATTATTTAAAAGACAGCCACCACTCTTTGCTTTGGAAAAAAACAGATGATGTATGATTTTTTTTTCCCACTCTATTTCTTTTGATTCAGTATTCACTCTGGACATGAGCTTTATGTGAAATCTGGCCAAGAAAAAGTAGTACCACCACCAACTTTGGAATGAAATAGTAAGAATCTTACATTATTGTGCTGTTCATTTTTCATAAAATTAATTCATTTTATGACTATCTGGCAGGATGCATGCTAACCATAGCTTCCATTCATTTATTAAGTGCCTTTGCTCAGGTGGTGTCTAGAGCTTGATCACTTCTTATGTCCTCAAAAACAGATGGAACTTGTTGCCAGCAATAATAAATGGATAGTTTGAGAAGTCATAAAAACAGCAACAAAAAAAAAAAACATGCCTAGAGAGGAACGGTAAAGTAGCCTGACAAATCTGGAAAAATGATCATCAGTTCAAATACAAAGGAGGTGGCTGTTCCAAATGTTAAAAATGTTGATGCCCTCTTTCATTTGACAGTCACACACAACCAAGAAGTCCTCCCAAGACAACAAAAAATAAAGGTAATTTTAAGCAGAAAAGCAGGAATAGTGCTGGAATGGTGAGGTCTATTAGTCTGTGGAATCCTCCCCAGGGAAATGGTGATGAAGACACCTTCCCCACACTGGTAACTATAATGATAGCTGGAGCTTCAAGTCTGGAGAGCCCTCCATGGAAATGCCCTACTGTTCCAAGAAGACTCCTGGTGCCCGAGAAGAAGGAAGTTCCCTGGCTGCAGAGATAAGCTCACTGGGAGCACTGAGGAAGAGCAAAGAGAACAAAGTTAATGAGCTTCCTGGTGGGAAATATAGAGATAGGTGAAGGTGCTCTGGGTGGGAACAAAGGTCTGTATGAACCATGGGTACCACCATGATCATCATGTGCAGATCCAACACAGGGGCAGCACTAATGATGGGGAGCAGAAGAGAAAGGTGGGAAAAATGAGCAAGTTCAGGAATCAGACTATTCGTTAAAAAAAAAAAAAAGTGTGTTAAAAACTGTGAAACCTAATCACAGTATTGCTTTTACAGGGAAACTCTATACCTCGTGTAAACCTGGTCCTATTTTCCTGCAGAATTAAAATAGGGAATGAGGAAGGCAGGCACATTTTGTTCTGAGGATTTCAAGACTGACAGTTGGCTCAGGGACTCTGCTGGTTCCAAGTCTGTTAGTTCTCCACACCATTCCTGTCAACGCCAATAACTGCACCTTCAGCCTGCAAAAAGCACCTTGGGAATTTCATAGATTCATTGACTCATAGATACATTAGGTTGG
>VXAB01006160.1:293-20177 GCA_013399175.1 Odontophorus gujanensis
ACGGCAGAAGAGCGGAGGAGCCCCCGAACGGCCCCGAAGCGGCGGCAGATGGAGGAGCCGGGAGGAGCTCCGCGAAAAGGCCCCGAGAGAGCGCCCGCGGCGGGAGGAGGAGAAACGGCGAGCGGGGCGCTGCGGGACCGCGCGTGCGCGCTCTGCGCACCGGGACGCGGTGCGGAGCGGACGGCAGCGGAGCGGCCACGGAACCGCGGAGGGGACGGAGCGCTGCGGGCGGACGCGGGCGGGCGGGATGTGGGGCGGCGTCCGCTGCGCGGGGTCAGGAGAAAACCGACGGACGGAGAACGGGCGAAGAGGGAGAGCCGCGGGATCCGGGCAGCCGGGGCCCTACAGCTGACACCCGAACGGACGCTGATGCGTTGCAGCGCTGTGGCAGCAGGAGCTCCGCTGCAGTTGAAGCACCACCAGGGATAGGTGCGTTTCCAGCGCAATATTGTAACGGGTTCTCCTGAGCTGTCCAAGGAAAGGCCTTGGTTTCAGGCCGGGCCGCTCCTGTGTCTCTCATCTCTGGAACTCCTTCAGTCTCTTCATCTGCATACAGTGATGGGCACTGAGTTCACATCCTGCGCTGCCTCTTCGGTGTTGTTGCTGTGTTGGTCTGTTTGCTGTGTGAAGAAGGCTTTGGTTGTAGCTTCTGTCCTGAGGTGGAACATGGGAACGGTGTTTAACTCTTGGCTGTGGTCTGAACGTGTTTTCCAGGCCGTGTTAGAGTCATGCTTTCTCTTCAGGAAGTTTTTCTCAGAGCTGAAATGTAGAAACGCACATCTATACCATGCGTTCCTATACTGGATCCATGTATTTCCACCACAAATTGAAGAGGAAACGGTCTGTGAGCCATGACAGCAAAATATGTGGGGTTTTCCATTTTAATAATGAGATATTATTTCTTTACAGAAGAATCTGTCCCACGGACTCAAGTGGATAGGAGGAAAACGAGCCCATATTTTTCAAGTAAATACAGTAAAGAAGGTAGGATACTCCTTAGGGATATAATTCCTATTGTACAGGGGAGAGCAGTAATAGGGCTCAAGGTGAAGTGATGGTGCAGGGAACATGTACACAGGTGCACATACAAACAGCCTTCACTGCAGGGTTACAGTGTAAAGTGTCCCTTGCAGTTCTGTAGAAGAAAGTGCACAAATTCTCAGTGCTGCGGCCACGTACTGTACTCACAAAGATGAACCTGCTTTAAAAGCTCTTTGTGTTTATTAGGTAATTCCATCCTTTATTAACCATTGCCTTTGTGTACAGCTCCCAGCCCACCTAGGAGGAAGGCCTTCAGGAAATGGACTCCTCCACGCTCCCCTTTTAATTTGATCCAAGAGACACTTTTCCATGATCCGTGGAAACTTCTCATTGCAACCATATTTCTCAATAAAACTTCAGGTAAATGGAGCAGTGCAGTTTTGTGCTGTGTAAATGTTGGGTGGTGATATAGGATCGAACAGCTGCCAATTTTTTATGTCATTAATGAAAGAATAAATACATATGCTTGTGTTGATGTAAAAATAGTAATAATTTGTATCTTCTGCTTTGGCAAAAACCATGCATAGTCAAAGGGGAGAACTACCTGCACAGCTCATGATGGTTTCCCTGACCAGGTAAAATGGCAATTCCTGTGCTCTGGGAGTTCCTGAGGAAGTACCCTTCTCCTGAAGTAGCCAGAGCTGCAGACTGGAAGGAGATGTCGGAGCTGCTCAGACCGCTCGGCCTCTATGTGCTCAGAGCAAAAACTATCATCAAGTTCTCAGGTCAGCTTTCAGGCGTGTGTTTCTGGAATGATCTGAATCACTCTAGCAAGAAAACGAGTGTTGTTTTCCAAACTGTGCCTGGTGACATCTTTCCTGGGTGAGCCCTGGTGGTTTTCTGCAACTTTGGAAGATGTTGGTTTTACATGCAAAGCTGTTGGTGGGGTATCTTAACTGAGTAACTCGTGGTGTTAATTTGTAGTGGTTCTTTTTAAGATGCTGCCATGTGCAGGCCCGGGGCAGCGCCCTGTTCTGCTCACACCCGGGCCTGCATGGTGAGGGCTGTGCCTGTGTTCCAGATGAGTACCTGAACAAGCAGTGGAAGTACCCCATAGAGCTGCACGGAATTGGGAAGTACGGAAATGACTCCTACAGAATCTTCTGTGTCAATGAATGGAAAGAGGTGTGTGCTGCTGCCACGAGAGGGGGCCGTGCTGGCAGTGCGTGCCCAGCCTCACCTCCTGCTGCTGTCACATACACACTCACATGGATTTTATAAAAAAAAAAATGCATTTCTTTGGTTTTGATCTTTGATTAGTTGAATTCTCAGAGTGCATCTTTTGCGAGGCTGCCTTCAGTCGAGCCTGACTGAGCTGCATGCCATAGCTCCCACGGGACGGGCACTGCTGCTTGGAGCGCAGCACTGCGGGTGGGACGAGGGCAGTGTGAGGAATGGGGGGGAGCTGTGCCGGGAGGAGGCGCGCCCGTACGCCTCAATTGCTGCCGTTGTGTTTTAGGTGCAGCCGCAGGACCACAAGTTGAACATCTACCACTCGTGGCTCTGGGAAAACCACGAGAAGCTGAGCGTGGACTGAGCACCGCGGGGCTGTGCAGCATCAGCACTGCGCCGACCATCGAGGGGTCGTTTGTGTGTTGGTGTGATGTCAAACTCAGGCAATCACTGCAATAAAATGTTGAAGTGCTTTAAAGGTTTTTAATAAACGTATCAAACTTTTCGTAGCATCGGTTCCTGTGGATCCCTTCTCCCGAACGCGCCGCGTTTCGGGCTCCGGCGCAGTGTGCGCAGCCGCCCCGTTCCCGTTGCCGTTCCCGTTGCCGTTCCCGTTGCCGTTGCCGTTCCCGTTGCCGTTGCCGTTCCCGTTGCCGTTCCCGTTGCCGTTGCCGTTCCTGTTGCCGTTCCCGTTGCCGTTGCCGTTGCCGTTCCGCCGGCGCCGCCAGGGCGCGCTCTCCGCCCAGCGGTTCTGTCCGGAGCCGCGCGCCGCACCGCCCTGGGCTTCCCGGCGGAAGTGGCGCCGGGCAGGTCCTGTCAGCTTCATAGTGAGCGCGCAGATCGGGTCGTGGAGGAGGCACCGATCGGTTCTCCCGAGACGCTCTCCCGGACGCGTCCCGCGGACCTGCTGTTCTGGGCTCCGTGTGACCCCGCGAGGGGCAGGCGCTCGCTCCCGGTGTTCTCTCCNTCGGGAGCGGAGCGCCCGAGGGCGCGGGAGGGGGAACGGGTTCCGCCTCCCAGGATCGCATCTGGGGAGCTCACGGTGCTCTGCCAGCTTCGGACACGGGAGGGAGAGGCACTGCAGGGGAACACCCATTCCCTCCCTGGCTCTGCCGGTGGTCGGGGGGTGGAAGATAACCTGCTACAGCCCATGGCGGTGGGCGACGCATCGCCGCCGCGTCCTGCTGCTCCTCTCACCCCGCTCCGTTTCCCCCAGCCGCCATGCCTGCCCTCCGGCCTCTCGTGAAGCCTAAAATCGTTAAGAAGAGGACCAAGAAGTTCATCCGCCATCAGTCTGATCGCTATGTCAAGATCAAGGTAACACCTTCCGGAAGCTTCCTTACAGCAGGGCTTCGTGAGGGTCGGGTTGGTGCCTGTCCGCAGGGCTGGCGGTGAGCGGCAGCAGAAGGGTCAGCACTGCGGCGTGGGGTGGGTGAGTGGTGCTGGGTGGCTGCAGTGCTGCAGCAGTGTGGCACAGTGACTCCTGGAGGTTGGCTTTGGCTCACTTACTGTGGTGGGGGCATTCTCACGCTGCTGCTGTTTTGTAACCGAATACCAAATAATTCCCACATCTTTTCAGCGCAACTGGCGGAAACCGAGAGGTATCGATAACAGAGTTCGCAGGAGGTTCAAGGGGCAGATCCTGATGCCCAACATTGGTTATGGGAGCAACAAGAAGACAAAGCATATGCTGCCCACGGGCTTCAGGAAGTTTCTGGTCCACAATGTCAAAGAGCTGGAGGTGCTCATGATGAGCAACAAGTAAGTCCCCAGCTTCATTCCCCATCCTTGCCCTGAGTCGTTGCTGCAGTTACACACTCAGCGCTGTGGCTGTGTGCTGCTGTGCTGCCCATCCCATAATAGCACTGGGGACAGGAGGATGCAGGTAGGAGATGTGGGAGGTGCACAGCTTTGGGAATGCAGGCGCTGTCCTGGTTTACTCAGCTCCGTGGTGCAGCTCAGGGTGGCAGTGGTGGGAGGTGTATGGAGGGCTCGAGGCTGTGAAAGCTGTGTGTGGTTTGTGGGGTCAGTTAAAGCCCCTGTGCTGTGCTGGCAGCAGCATGGCCCTTGCTGCTTTGCTGCCATGCACTGGGTTGAGGCAAACTGGTCTGTTCCCTGCAGGTCATACTGTGCAGAGATCGCTCACAATGTGTCTTCCAAGAACCGGAAGGTAATCGTGGAGAGAGCAGCTCAGCTTGCCATCAAGATCACCAATCCAAACGCCAGACTGCGCAGTGAGGAAAATGAATAAGCTGCTGCTACATCTGGGATGTATGTAATAAAGCATAAAAACAAAACGAGCAGTGTTGTCCATGACTGAAGGGGAGGATTGGTTCTGAGGGCTTGGCAGACAGTGCTGGGACTGCTCACACCCACACTTTGTGCTGACCCTGGGCTTGCAGCAGTGCTCTCTGGGCATCTCTTGCTATTAGCTGGGATTTGCTTCCTTCCAAGTACCCATCCCCTCCTGAGCATGCTGCAGGGGAGGGAACTGGCATCTTCATGGGGGCAAAGAAAATGTGCAAGCAGTTCTTCCCTGCTCCTAGAAATGTCAGCAATGTAGTGTTGCTGTGATAAGTAATGAATGAATTCAGGAATGAACGTGGCTTCATAGATACATTTTTATTTTGTTACCACTCAAACAGGGTGGATGTTCTTTAGCACTGCACTATAAATATTTTTCACATCAATCACTCTGTCAAAAATGAGCAATGAAAACTTATTACAGCTCCATAGCTATAAGAAGTGTGTCGTGGTGCCCTTGTTCTCTAATTTGCTCTCTTAAGGCTCTTCTTCCCCTGTGCAAAGCAGCATTTGAACAAAACATCTGCTTTAGAGGTTTTCAGGTGACAGAAGAGTTACTGTGGACTGTGTTTCAGGAGCTCTGGCTACTGAACTTCACCTGTGCCACTGGAGCACTCAGTGTGAGCTTCCCTCCAAGTATGTGCTACTGTTGCTGTGTAATTGAGTGACCAGAATCCAGAGCAGATCACTGCTGTGCTGGTGGTCATTCAATACAAACTGAGCTCCTCCAAGGGGGAAGACAAGGCCACTGCTAAATGCAAAGAAGAGCTGGGAAGATGATTTATAGTGTACTACAGTCCTGCAGTCTCTTGGAAGGCAGCTACTGAGGTATTCTGCAGTAAAAAATAGAAAAAAAGGTATTGCTGCAACACTGGCAATAGCAACCATCACACATCAAATGAATGCAGCCTAGCACAGAGGGGCTGGGATGTCCCAGTACAACAACCCAGCTGCAGCTTGTGCAAGTCTCCTTCCTCCTTTGGACAAAGGTCCTATGCTTATGGTGTACATCATTACTTAAAGACACACAGATTTCAGCCATGTTATTTAGTGACACAATACAAATACATTCTTCAGGCAATCGAGTAAAAAGTGCATGTGCAGTGGTTAAAAAAAGACCCAAACGTTTAAACTATTTCTCTTTGTACTTCAGTAGGGAAATACTCCAGAAGTGGTTTCCATTTCTTGGGACATCATGCTAAGTTCAGATTGCTCAGTGTACCCTGTAACAGCTTGCTGAAACTCAGTGTTCACATCTACTCACCTCCCTGCACAGGGCAGCACTTCCCTCAATGTTACAGTGCACCCACACGTGCAGCCACGAGCTGTTCTGCTGCTGGCACACACTGACTTGTCAGCTGCAGCCCCAGAGCCCAACGGGGTGACATTCAGCACAGCTGTGACCTCACCTGTGGTGAGGCAGAGATGGGGTACCCGGGCACAGCCTTAGCTCATGTCCATGGATTCCATGGTGGGCAGAGAAGCAGTATCTTTCTGAATGCTTTCAAAAAGCGATGCCATTTCAGGACTGGATCTGATCTGAGAAGAAAATTCAGCCATCGCTGGGCTCTTCTCTACTTCAGGGATGGTGAGGAGTGCAGCTACTGCTCTCATTGCTGATCGCTTCAATTCATCCTGCTTCTCAAACTCCTGCTTCACTGAACCAGCTTTTACCTACAAATCCAAAGCACAATCTTCAGCCGGGATCAAGAGAAGGTGATGCAGCACGACTCTGAACACATCAGCAGACACAGGAGCGAGCAGATCAGATCAGGGGAACTTGGGGAGCAGGCTGCTCAGCAGCAGTAACAGAGGACAAAGGGCACAGGTGGGGGGACGCACCCACAGTGCACCCCACTCTGATCTCACCTTCGTGGAGCAGGTCGCCCGCAGCGGTTCGATCAGTCGCTCGAGCCTCTGCAGAACTGCATTAGGACACAGCGTGGACAGCCGAGCCAGCATGATGAAAGTCAGCATCTGGACAAAGGAGGAAAGATAACACGTGCTGCTCCACTACAGCCTCCAGTGCCCCGGCTCCAGCACGGCTCCTGTCTGCAGAAGGCTGCGCTCTCATCACGTCTGTGGTGCCATGCAGTGTGCAGCTTACATGGCATCTGTGCCACAGTGGTTTTCTTTGCACTTCTGTAAGGGGTTTTACTGAGAGTTCTGTCACCGTGAGCAATGCAGCTGCTAGCAGCCAACGTCCAACAGGTGCCCAGCTGGACTCGGGTCCCAGGCATCCTGCACTCAGGTGTCTGTGGAGTGCTCAGCTTTTGAGAGGAAGGCTGTGTTCACCCCAGCAATTGTGGCACTGCCATACCCCTTCTAAGCGGAGGTAAATTAAACAGAATTAAAAGGAAACAGTGCTTCCTGTACAAAACTTATTTTCAGTATAGTTTCGCTCGCCACATAAGCAAGAGATGACCCACAGGTATTTTAGTCTTTGCTACATTTCCTACAAAACCAGGAACACTAGGGTAGCACTTTCAAGGACACTGCAATCAAACTTCACCTACAAAATGCTCAGATGAAAGGCTGCCAATGTAGCAGACACAGCCTGGGCATTCCACACTGTGGTGAAAAGGCTCCTCTTGTGCCTTGGCTCCCAGGGAGCTGAACAGCATCACTTACTTCTCCGTCCCACAGCAGTTTTGGCAAAGCATCTACCCACCTGAATATCATAGTGATCCTTCAGTCCATCCTCCACGTGGTTCAGGTACTCATAGATATCCAGCCGGTCGAGACAGCTTTCCAGCAGCGTGTACATGCATTCGAAGGCAGCTTTCCTCACATCAAGGCCATCATCCACTGTGTGTTTGAATGGCCCCATTTCTACCTTAAACAAGAAAAAAGTACAGCTGTAACCTAGTAGCAGACAAACAGCTTCACACACGGAGTTGCCGCCGTACCACACTCAAGACGAACTACTGACATACCTCACGGATGAGGTCCCTTCTGACCTTTGTTTCATTATATAAGCTGGGGAGAACTGCATTTAGCAAGTCCCGGATTAAAGAAGGTTTGTTGTGAGCAGCAGAATTAAACATGGCTAAAGCCACACGTCGAACATTCAGGTCTGAGTCCTGAAGAGTTTTTAAGAAGTTACCTGTGGGTTAGGAACACCAGACTGTGTTTTACAAGTCCACCAAGAAGCAACTGTAACTGACACGAGAACACTACAGTGTATTCTTTATGTAGCTTGGACATATCTATGGCAAAATAACTCCAGAGGCATGGTCTAACAGACATTAGAGATGCTTTCATTCGGGATACAGTAAATGGAAGAATCACAACTGTTCTACATTTGGGCATAAAAACAAACAGCAACATTTGAGCTACCACAGACCTCCTCTTAAAGTCACATCAGAAGGTTCAGTATTCAAGGATGGTGTTCTTTTCCTTGCTCAGATCTACTTTGCTCAAGTAAGACTTCTCTGAAGCAGAAGGCCCACTTTCACCCAGCAGACCCAAGATGGAGGCTCTCTATAAGGTATATTTTATTTTTAATTTAGGTTGTGTTTCACAAGATCTTGTCTCCAGAACACTCGAATCGTAAGTCTGAAAGCAGAGCGAATCTACGCTCCCTAAAATTCTCTACCATCAGTGGAATATGCCCAAGAGCAGAGTATCACGATGTTTAGCAAGGGCCCATGTGGCAGTGCTCCTCCTGAATGCCAAAAGCAGAGAAATACAGCAGGAAAATAACTGCATTTGGTGAGGTTCACACAGGTGTGAAAAGTCCCTGAGCTGTTAATGGAAGCTGACACCTGCTCCCAGCTCAGCCCCCGACTTTTACCAGCTTACCTATGCAGCCTTTCAGGAGAGCATCAATAGGTTGAGGATGGTCTGCAATTGTGAATTTGACTGCAGTTACCACTGTACTCCGGGCATGTGGAGAGCCTGTGACAAAGATGGACAAAAGAAATCAGCGACAGACCAAGAGATAAAGTCATCACTGGAACTTCGTAGCACACACTGTGCTCTCAGCTTCATTAGATATGCATTGAAAAGAAAACCGAGGATTTGTCTGAACCTCTCCCAGCACAATGTCAGTGTTCAGTCCCTGTTGCCACCCACCTCCCACACCCCATGCAATCCAGTGCTCCTCTGCACCCTCTCAAAGATCCCGTCTCCTTCTCACCTCTCCGTTGGGCCCTCCTCCCCATGGTACCCACCCGTGGTTTACAAGAGGACTTTCCAGCAAACCAAAGCAGCACTGTGTCCCAGCATTGCTCTTCTGATCATTACCTGATGACAGCTGTTTCTTCAGTCGAGGCAGCAGCTCAGAAGGATTCACCAGAGTCAGTTTCCCCAAGCACTCGGCCACCACATTGCGCGTCCCTTCTTCTGAGCACTCGCAGTGCTTAAAAAGCAGAGCCCAGATATCCTCCACGTAAGGCTTGAGGCCGTCAGCTGGGGAAGAGCTAATGACTTCTTTTAAAGAGTGCAGCAGGAGGTACTGCCTCTTGGGCTGGCTTTCAATCTCTTTCAGCATGAAGGGAAGATACTCCTTCAGATTTCCAACACTGATGTTCCCCAGTGCATAGGAGGCAGCGGATTTCACCTCCTCACTGGAGGAGGTGAATGCTTCCAGGATGACGGCTTTGAGCTCCTTCTGAGCACTCGTGAGGTTCGTGGTGCGCCCCATCTCCGCCAGCGAAAGGAAGGCTAGCACCTTGACAGCAGAGCTGCATTTGGGGCTTTTCACATCCTGGATAAACTGGTTCACTGTCCCAGGGGCTTCTTTGGGGCAGGCTGAGGAAAGGGCTGCCACGCACTTTGCAGCAGAATAATACGCCTGTTTGTGTAACACTGCCGATGCCCCGGATGAACCTGAGGAGTAAACTGGTGCAGTCAGCTGCTTCATCAGCTCCGAGTAGCCCACGGTGGCGGCCTTCGTCAGAACCAGAGCCTGGAAGAAGTCTATGATAGCATTCAGTGCCCCTCCTTGAAGCAAAGGCGAGTGGACAAGCTGAAAGATTTCAGCAAGGACTGAACCAGTGATCTTGGAGATGCAGGATGGATAGAGCTTAGCTAAAGTAGTAAGGAACGCGATCGCCACCTGGGAAACGTGCATGTCATTCTCACTAATCAAAGCAGGGAGCTCTGTGAGAACAGACTCTATCATGGCAGGCTTAAGGCTGTCGCTGTAGTTCTTCACCAGAACATCCAGAGCAGCCA
Organism: Odontophorus gujanensis; assembly: GCA_013399175.1. Taxonomy (NCBI): domain Eukaryota; kingdom Metazoa; phylum Chordata; class Aves; order Galliformes; family Odontophoridae; genus Odontophorus; species Odontophorus gujanensis. The sequence continues at coordinate 9,993 of VXAB01006160.1, forward strand.
GAGTGCTCAGTTTCAAGGCACGCTGATTCTTTCTCAAGAAGGAAGCTAGAATGGGGAAACCCTCCCCGAGAATTGATCTGAGGTCTATTTTAAGTGGAGAACTGGCAACGAGAGTTAACGCTTTAACTGTTGTCAGTCGGGTGATTTCATTTTTGAGCCTCTCCAGAAATATCTTCAAGGTTGGCTGCAGATCACCGCTTAAATGGTCTCCCAGACTGTAAATGATCTGTCCCATACACGAGATAGCACGCTCTTTTACCTCCTGGTCAATGTCAGCTGCCTTCAGTCGTTTCAGAGTACCGGGGAACAGGTCCTTCACGTATGGTTTGGCATCAAAAGCACAAGGTCTGTCCAAAGGCCTGATAACCTTCACAAGCTGCTGAGCAACCAGCAGAGCTTCTGAAGTGATCTTGTAGAAGGGGTCTCCAATACAGGCCACGACTGGAGGTAACAGGCTTTTGATATGAGGGTGAAACGCCTCTGGCTGGTGGTTGCAAAGAAGGACATGAAGGAAAGACAGTGCATCAATTCTCATGTTGGAGGAGCTGGATTTATCGGCCAAGGAGAAAACAATACCTGTGCAGAAGAGACAGAATGAATGCTGCCTTATTTCAACAAGTGTTTCTTATTGGGAAAAAAAAACACCAAAGCCACCCTCAGAAGATGGGCATGATCTGGATCTGTTTTCTTTCCTCTCCCTACTCAGAATATATTTACTATTACAAAGAACTATTATCTTTGCAGTCTTTCTGCTCTCAAGGAAATAGCAATTCACACATAATCATTCTTTGCAGCAGTTGTGCTCAGATGGCTACAAAAACTTTTAAAAGTTATGAAGAAAAGTCATCCTGGGCTGAGATAAGGAGGGGCTGTTATCCAAGTACAAATAACTATGACAGTGTTTAGACTGGGAAGGCTGACTGTCAGCAGGCACTCCACGCAGACCTAAGGTCCCTTTCTGAGTTTTTCCTCTATTCTTCTGTGGGAAGTCTCCTGACTTCTTTTATGACTTCTGTCAGTACTGCCAGCAACTTAACTGTGGATCATTCATAGATCAATTTCCTTCCTAGATGTCACATACTTCCAAGTCCATTTTCTGACTTAATCGGAAACACAACACAGCTTGTTATCCCTGAAGTCATGCTTGGCTTTCTGCTTACAGGCTTTTTGCAACCCACTGATTCTTAAGAAAGAGGAACGTGGGTTGGGCACAGGAACAAGCACAGGAGACGTTTCATACGTTTACTACACAGTCACTCCAAAAGCCAAAGCAGCCCCTCAGTACCATGAGAGCCTTTCAGCAGTTTGGGATACTTCATGAATTTAGAGGCAAGGAAAGCTTTGTGAAAAATGTGAGGGAGCACATAAAATTACCAGTTAATATGAATATATTTTTAATGGCACTACATTTTGTAAAAGAAAATGTCACTTGCTACTGATCTCAGTAGGTTAGCATGTAATTCCAGCTAATTTCAAAAGCAGCTGGAGCATGCCCTCCTAAAGACGCCTCCTCCAGGGATGTGGAAATGAAGTTGATATTCTCATCCTGGCTGACAGTGGTAGACAGAACTAAGGACTGATCTGGGAATGGCTTAGCACATCAACATGGAAAGAAGTTGACGTGTGTGCCTGGAAGCTGAACAGAGACAACGTGCAGGAATAAAACTTGAACATGCAGGTCAGGAGCAGACATGCTGTGACACAAACTAATGGAGTCAACCCGCAGATCGTGGACAAGCTTTACCAGGCACTAGTGCAGGGATGTGATCTGCCAGGCAACCAGGAAGAACATTGGCCAGCTCTGTCAGGAGGCTGAAACAACCCTGTCTCGACTTGATGCTCTTGTCTTTGAGCTGCTTGTGCAAGGCCTTGACAATGCTGGGAACCTGCAATGTGGAAAACCAAACCAGAAAGAAACACATCAGTCATCCCAGCTTCCAGGGCACAGAGCTACGTTACCAAAGCAGCTTGCTCAGCTGAGCCAGAAGCACTAACAGGACAGCAAGAAAACTGACAGGAGTCAGCAAGAAACAGTGAAATCGCTCATTAGAGAATAAGACCAGGGAGAGATTACAGCACAGTGCACAAAAAGAAGTACATGAACTGATGAGCTGGAGGGGACTTTATTCTTCCATATTCTATGGACAGAATCCTAAGCAAACCTTTCTGACCTAACACAGAAGCTTTAAGAAATGCAACAAAATCATCATTTTAGACAAAGGCTAGTGTGTCCTGCACAGTCTGAAAATGTGTCAGAGGCTGACCCAGGGACAACTGCACACAGCTGAGGGCTTTTGCACTGGCTCAGCTCTCACTCCCAGGAATGGTAAAAAGGGTGAATGGAAAATAAAGGTGGGATCTGGGACCCTCTGGTGGTCTGCCTCAAGTTCTCAACTGAACTATGAGGCACATTCAGCAGTGGCACACTATCTACTTCTCTTTATCACTTCAATCACACACACCTGGTTCTGAAGCATTGTCAGGGAAACATCATCTTTGCCAGAGTCATCTGAAGCATGCAGCCAGCTCTGGATGGGCAGCGTTTGCTTCAGCAAGGAGATATAAGCACTGAAGATGTCAGCTTTGACATTCTCCTCTCTCTCCTTAAATCTGCTTATCAAAGCTGGAGAAAGGGTTTTGTAGAAGTCCTGGAGGAGATCGTGCCTGCTGCTGACAATGGCCTCCAGGCACTTTGCTGCAGCCCTGCGGACTTTCCAACTGATGTCATCGTCATCACTGTATTCATCATCACTTTCTGGAAGGAAGACAAGGGAAAACAGGGTGCACTGTCAGGAGCAAATCAGAACGACAGGATCACCTGATGCCTCAGTTGCCCCCTCTGGCTGACTAAACAAACATGTACCAGTAACTCACATGTATCTGGGAACATGAAATCATCCAGAACAGCCTATCCCTACATGTCACTAGAGACAGCAATGTGACCCAGGGCTGCCCTGTGCTGATGTGAGTTCAGATTCTTCTGTTTCAAGTCAGAGTTGACAGAACAAACCTTAATAACACTCCACCTACTGGGGAAGCTACGTCAGCTCAGACATAAAGGTTTTTGTTTTCAAGAAAGAATAAGGTCCTCAGATTTTAAAGGCAGAAACATGTAAATATTTACCTTAGCAATCTCAGAATGTCACAAAACAGCACAACAATTTACAATGTTACCCACAGAACAACTAACACACTCTCCAGGAAGCCTGACAAGATCTCACCCCCATTACTATGAAAGCAAACAAACATGCCCTCCTCTCAGGGAACCTGCCCCAACTTTTGCTCTTAGCTGCCACACTTCATGCAGCTATAAATAGAGACATTACAAAATGCTGTCCATTGCTAAAAGGCTTCAAACATATACCTGCTATCTGACCAAGGCTGGACATGCACCTCAAGCTAAACAGACTCACAAAGTAAACAGAAGATCCCTCTTTAGAGGGTATCAGATCACTTTCACTGGTGACAGATGTTTCTAATGGCGGCACTTTCAAGGGTTCCTGACTGTGGCTTTGACTTTTTCTGCTACAAAGACGTAAAAAACCAGCTACTCTATAGTAAAAACAATGGTGTGGCTACAACATTTTAAGCTGAGTTAAACTGAAACCCATGGACTAACACAACCCACATCCATCAAATCAGCTGCTTGGATCCAGAGTATGAGATCTGCATGGCAGGCTGCAAGCAGCACTGGCACTTCTGAGAGCACAAGGGAGTGCTTCCAACAGACAAGATGCCAGAGCTGCTGCTCCTCAGGATTCCCAAGTGTCAAGCTTGGCTGCTTGCTCTAAGAGACTACTACTAAGTGTCAGAAGGGACATGAAAGGCAATGCTTCCTCCACCTAGCTCTCTGACTCAGAGTAATAGGGTCAGTGATCTCCCTGTTGCCTAACACAGGCAGAGATCTGAGGTGTCCGTTATTATCACTGATAAATTAAAATAACCACTTCAGGAGAACTGACTGTCTTGAGACAGATCTGAAAAGTAACACCCCAGAGAGTGAGTGAGCAGGAAGGGGAGAAATGTTAACCAGTGTTCTGCTGAGCACTGCCACCCTCACAAGCAGGCACCTTGCTCTTCACCCTCCCCATTTTCAGTTTCCATCCTCTCTTCCTCTTCTTCCTCCTCATTGTCATAGTTGTAGTTTGGGTCAAAGGTGATGTACTTCAAACACAGACTCATCACATTCGGGATGTGAGGGTCAATTTCCTTTGGGCACCTATAATGACAAACAAAAATCCTAAGAGTTAGAGTTAATAAAATGAATAATAAGCAATTTTAAATATTCAACTAATGTAATCCATCTCATAAGGATCCCAAAACACTTCCCAGACCATTTATGCATTTCTTTAATATGAGTTAAATCACAGCTCCTCTTTCTCTGACTCTGCATGAAACAGTACCACATTCTCCTGGGGAAGATGCAATGCTTTCTATAAGGAAAAAAAATACACCACAAAAAACCAGCAGTGAGCACCTGTTGCAGTCTACTCTCTGTGGGAGAAAAATGCAGCAGCTCTGCAGGGCTGCTTCTCCAAGGCAAGCACCAAACTTCTGACCAAACATCAGGAAAGCTGCAGCTCAGCAGCATCTCTGTATGACCCCTTCTCACCTCCCACTCCCTCCATCCACCAGGAACCCCCTTCTCAAGGTATTCTCCAAAGAGAAGAAAAATCCCCAGTTCTGCAAAACCAATACAGAAAATACACTCTTACATGTTAAGGTAAAACAGCTCATAAATCAGGCTCAGCTCTGCATGTGAAGAAATGTTATCTGTGAACTATCCTCCCCAACAGGAACGTGTGTGGGAAAATACTCAGCCCTGGACACTGTAAGTAGAGATATTTACACCAGAACAGTGCAGTTGTTCAAGGGCACACACCTTCTCACAAAAGACTCAAATGCCTGAAAGCAGTACTCTTTCAACTCATCATCATCCACGTTGCAGTACTGAACAATCAGAGGAATTATCTTCTCCAGATGTTCTCCTGGGAAAGACACAGTAAGCAGTGGTAAAAAATCTCAGCCACCTGTAACTTCCTCCATGTGCCTGGCACTGCATTCCCCACTTGGATCCCTTAGGCATGGAGCCAGCAGCCCACCAACAAGCAGCCCTGCAGGGGTTTTCAGTAATGAACCTGGCACTTCAGTTGTAAAGCTACGCCTAGAAATCTTCTAGGGCTGAACGTCAACTCTGGTAGAAATTTCAGATATGCTACTCTACATTTCTCCTCTTATTTAACATGGGGCAAATCCATTGAGGTCATTCACAGAGGTGTTAATTCAGACCAGGGAAGTGATGAAGATCTTGAGATGAAATGCACTACAGAATGGCAGCCAGAGTTTATTTGGTGTCTCTTCCCATCCAAGTGTAGATCAATGCCAGATCAGGACCACAGAGGGAATCCCAGAGCACAACCCATTAACGCATCAGGAAAAGAGCTGCTTTAAAAACACATGCACGTTTCCACTACTGTTTGAAGCCACTTGTCCTACCTATGCGGTGTCCAGCCTGCCTACTGATGCCAGCAATACACTGAATGTATGTCCTGGTTGTTGAGGTAGATTCATTCTTCTTCAGCTCAGCAATAAGATGCTCTGTGAGCTCTGAGAAGATGTTCCCACTGCAGGTGAGGACGAGGTGGCCCAAAGCAATGATGGCTCTTTTACGTACTGCCAACCTGGGGCTTGTTAGCTGAGGAAGGAGGCAGTTCAGGATGGAAGAATGGAAAGAGTAGAGCGTTCCCCCCAGCCTGCAATCAACAGAACAAGACAGAATTTGAAAGTCAGCATGTCAGAGGAAAAGCTCCCATGCCAGCAAAATACATACAAACTCTTCAGCTATGAAGGAGAGGAAAAGGGTGGTTTTGGCATCCTGGGTTTGAACACTGTACTGTATGACACAGGGAGAGGTTTTTTGTCTTCAGCACGAAGTAATTGGATTTTGATTGTGTCCTTCTAGATGACCTGGGGTTTTGTCAATAATTTCCTGCATGCAGCTGACATATGACACTGTCACTCTGACTTATGTAACAAGAGAAAGAGGCAGCCAGGAAAAAAAATGCACGAGCAATCAGATCACAGGGCTAAAATAAACTTCCCCACTTCACCCTCCCTTGCCTTACTTCTTTTCTAAACAGAGCCTCTGTGGGATCCATCTCCACTGTTACTGCTACTGCCCAGCGCAGAGGGGCTCAGCATGTTGCCCCTCATTCCTGCTGAGGAATCTGCTCTGCTGAGATACTCCCCAGTGGCGGCCAACCCAAATCCTTCAGTTTTAAGCCTACACAGTAAGATTAGGGAAATACAAAAATCAAAAGCAAACACACGCAGTGCAGCGCCCTGCTGTACCCAGCTGCCAAAGGAAACCCTCTGGTACCTGCTCAACATATCTGACAGGATGTCAAGAGCCTCCAGCTGCACAGACACATCCTCCTGCTTGCCAATAGCTCCTGTCAGCTGCGCTGTGATCTTTTTGCATACATTTGCTGTCATGGCAGAGCCTGGAAGAGAGAGATTTTTCCCATTAAAAAGAGGTCTTCATGCCGATAAGAACGATTCAATCCTACATTAAAAATAAAAGTTCACCACAGGAAGAGATGACAAGAGCAGCAGTCAAGCAGCTTTTGTCTGAAGCAGGGCAGACACTGCCAGCAGCGAAGTGCTTCCAGCTGGAGTACACCTTGCTAATGCTGCCAAAAGAGCTGCTCACCTCTGTCTCCCACCCCAGTGGCATTGCTGACTGGGCAGCCCCTGCCACAAAGCTCACGGAGCAGAGCTGGGGAAAATTTTCTGACAGTTTTTTTTCCCCAGTTTTTAACTTGGAAATATTCAGATTCAACACATCAGTGTTTCTGTGGAGAAAGAGCAATGCTAGCAGAAACAGTTCCTCAGCTCCACGATGAAATTTAATAATTTGCAAACTAATCCTCGCTCTCCTCCCGGCCTCCAACACAGGCTGGCAGCACTGCTGGGCAACCTGCCACCAAGGAACATCAGATACACGAGATGGCTGCAGAGGAAACGTACATCTCTGTGAATGCCACCCATCTCCTGAGCAGCAGAACCTCAGCTCACACTGAACGCCTTAGGACTGCATAAACCTAAGTGGATTTCTCTAAGAACTCAGATGCAGTTTCAGATGAAAGCATCCTCAGAGTGAGCTGCTCAAGAGATTCCATCTCACCTCATCTTTACTCGTAGTGGTACTTCACCATAAACTACCATTTCCTCCTTCCTTCACTTCTCATCCTCCAGATGCTGAATAAGGAATTCATAACGTTCAGGCTCTAACCCACCCATTTTTCTGTTTCCCAAAGGCTGTGGTTCCCTTTTGCCTCAGTCTGGCAGACAGGGACAAACATTTCACCTGTAGAAGCTGGTGGCAACTCAGAGATGACTGTTTTCAGTCCAATGCTGGAGATGTCCCGCAGCTGTTCCTTGTCTGATAACATGTTTGTGCACAGCGTATCCACGATGGTTTCCACCTGGTACTCCTTCACTTTGCCAACCAGAGGGCCCAGACTGCAGAAGGAGAGACAAGTAAGGATGAACACGAAGAGGGCTGCTTTCCCAAGTCATGTTTCAAAACAAAATCAGCCTTAAGAAACTGAGTTTGTAGAACAAATGCCAAATGGTTTTTACATGCAGTTAGCCACCTACTGCCCTCTGCCTCACATCTGAAAGCCCCCACTTGAGCCACGGCTCAGAATTGCTATAGGAAGACTGATCCCTTCACTCAGCACTTTTTATTTTGTTAAGAGTTATAATAATGGTAATAATAATAGTAATAATTTATGTTTCCTGCTTGTGAGTTTGTATTCAAAACTGTGCATAAAGTGTTTGACAGCCTCTGTTTGCAACGGTGCATTTTTATTTGCACCCATTTATAAGCTGATTAGTTACAGCAACAAGGGCTATACATCATCAGCTTAGCACCACCTGTAACAGTGACAAGGCCACTGGGAAATTTAGCACTGGATTTCAAACCCTGCTAAAGGAGAGGAGCTTGATGTCCCAAAATTTTAAACTGAGCTTCTCTCTAAAGAAATAAAATCCTAGGCACGCTGTTTTACAATGTGGTACGAACTCAGGAAGTCACCTACTGCTCATACAAAGCCATCTGTATGCTCACCCTTCCTGCATCCCAACAGGAAAAGAAATGCATGTGAGCAGCAGGAGGGGAGGCAGGAGAAGGTGCCAGCGCTGCAGGAACAGCTGCATTCAAACACCTGGTGGAGTCTGACAGCTCTGCTATTGCCCACGGGTAGGGCACTTTGTGACACGGCTCTTACCACTTGACAGCGAGGTTCTGTACTTCCCCATTTTTGTCTTCCAGCAATTTCAAAAGCATTTTCACAACTTTTTTCTCACTGTCTTCATCTAGTTTTATAGAATCTTTCTGCAGTTCCATCATCAGGTCGTTGGTGGCCATAAATCTGAAAGAAACGTAGCAAAGTGGACTGGCTGATAGAGACACAAAGGCACCTCCTTCTCTTGACAATCAGCCCCTGTACAAAAACAGATTTTCAAAGACTAATCTGCAACCCACTACACTCTAATGAAAAAGATGGTACAGAAAACTGGTACTTTCTGTCAAGAAGAAAACTGAGTGAGGCAGATGGTGAAAAGGCTTTTGCTAATGCCAGTGAAAATAAGTAACAGACATTCTCTTCTAAAAATACTTGAGAGGGATGGGGTAAGCTAAAACTGAAACTGGTACTGTGGGACCCATTGTGCATCTTCTCCCAGTGCCTAAATGAACACGGTTAAGGACACTAGAGAAATCACAAGTGGTTTTTCACCAATTATCAGACCTAGGAAATCAAGTGTGGGGTGTGAGAATGCACCTGGCTGTGTTCTTTCTGACATATCTGGCAATGATGGCATGATCTCACATGCAGAAAAGGCCTATCCAGCTCAAAAAAGGAAAATAAAGTCATGACTCCATACTGTACCTTTAGACTTCTTCCATACCTTAAAAAAAGTTCCTCTCAACCTTACGAAAAGGTCCTCTCTACCTTGAAAGTTCCCCAGCTCTCTTTAGATCTCAACCCATCCCCGCAGCTGTGTTACCAGGCATTGCCCTCCCTCCTTGCTCAGCTCCCTCTCAGAACGCACTTCTTTATTCCAGAGGAAAGGTACTGACATTTACTGCTGCTCTGAAGCACTGCCAGCCCTGAGCATTCCACATTCTCCTTCTGATTCCACAGTGTCCCTTTATTAGGGACTCCTCCGCTCTTTATTCCTCATCCACTACCCCACTAAATTTATCTGCATTCCATTAACAATGTAAGACAGCATTTGGCACAAACGATATTTCTGATTGCTCTTTCCTCTCCCATAAGCAAAACTAAACAAGTGTTTACCATTCCAGCTTAGGAGAAAAACAAGGTCTCAGCTGCCAGTTGGCCAGTGTAATTTTCTACATGGGATACTGTCAGACGCACAGAGGAGTTCTGTAACCACCTGCTCTCCTGGGAGCAGGAATGAGCAATGGACGCACGGTTATCGTATCTTATCTGTTCTAACGAGCACCTCGGCACGGGGACGGGTGTCCGAAAGGAAACAAGCAGAAGCTCCTCTCTGTCATTTACCGGGTGACACCTCCATTTTAAATCCGGCTCCGATGTAAGCCGACTTTAATTCGGCATTTCGGAACAAACGCTTCCCCGGGGTACGGGGCCGTTACCCACGCGCAAACCTTCCCCGGGGCATCGCGTGAGCGGACAGAAACCCGAAATGAGAGCACAGCGCGAGCGGCCACGCAGCGTGCCGGGGCCGGCGGGGCTCCGAGCCGCACCCGCGCAGGGCGAGCATGACCAAGTATGGGCACCGGCCTGCTGCCCGCCGCGGGCACGGCGCTCCGGCACAGCGACCGCAGGCTGGGGCACGGGGCGTGGGGCACGGGGCGTGGGGCACGCGGCCAGCCGCCACGCGGGTAACGGGCACGGCTCCGCCGCGGCGGTATCTCGCTCGCAGTACGCGCCTTCCGCTCGGTCGCAAACCGCAGCCGCGCCGTCACGGAGCTCTTCACGAAGTACCGCCGCGGGGTCGGCGCGGCGCTGCCCGCGTGGGTACGGGCGGTACCTCCCGTGACAGCCGCCCACGTGCCGGCCGAGCACCTTCAACGCGTCCGTAGCGGAGCTCGGGTACCGACGCTCCGGTCCCGCGCCCACACGGGTC
>VXAB01006160.1:20527-66694 GCA_013399175.1 Odontophorus gujanensis
CCCCCCCCCCCCCCCTCCTTCTGCAGGTTTCCGTCATTAACACCGTGGACACCTCTCACGAGGATATGATAGTAAGTGTGCGGAGTGCTGCTGCCGTTCAGCCTCGGGAAGCGCGGCTCAGCGCTGTAAAGGCGCTGTGCCGAGCGGTAACGACACTGCCGTGCGGTACATTGTCACGGGTCAGAGGGCGCGAGGCGTGTACCTGTACGGAAAGGTAACGCGAAAGGCCGAATACTGACAACGATTCTGCTACTGCTATTTCATAGTGGTGAGCAGGAAAATGGAAAGGAGGAAGAGTTTAACACTCACGGTTTCTGTGCCCGGGGTTGTTTGTACAGAACAGAGTATGAGTGTGTACTGAATGGCACAGAACTTTGATGGACAGTGCTGTTTTCCTTGGTGTACATGTTTCTGGAGCAGCTGTACGAGACTGCGTTGTTTAAGAACTGCCCTCCCTATCCTGTTGTGCTGGGACTGTGATCTGTTTGCAGCCACTTCTAAATGTAGTAACATTTCTTAAGAAAGCAGAGCTCGCATGGGCCAACAGCAGCTTCTGTGTTGCCTTACAGCACGACGCTCAGATGGATTACTATGGCACTCGGCTAGCGACCTGTTCTTCAGACAGATCTGTGAAAATCTTTGATGTTCGGAACGGAGGGCAGATCCTCATTGCAGACCTAAGAGGGTAAAGTGTCTAAAGGATGCTGTTCTGTGGAAGTCTTCAGTGTTTTGTCATTTTGCCTTTTGGAGACGTGGGATGCGTGGGAAATTCTCCTGCGTGGTTCTACTGTGGTTGCCCCAGTGAGGGAACGGAGTTAGAAGTAATGCTGGGGCTGATTCATTGCCTACTATACATCTCTAATATAGAATTAAACTCATGATCTCAATGCAAGGATCAGTGCTTGGAATTGTTTTCAGTCTGACAGTCATAACGTGTTGGCTTTATTCCTGTTCTTTGTATCACTGTATTAGTGATGTACAGAACACAGCTTTGTGATGTGATGGCTGAAACAGCCACGACCAGAATGCACTTCTCTCAGCTTTTCCAATGTTGTTTCTTGCAGGCACGAAGGTCCTGTGTGGCAAGTTGCTTGGGCTCATCCTATGTATGGAAACATCCTCGCCTCCTGCTCCTATGACAGGAAAGTCATTATCTGGAAGGAAGAAAATGGCACTTGGGAAAAGACCTATGAGTACACGGGGCATGATTCCTCAGGTGCGTGGTGTCTGGAACTGGGAAGCAAAGCTGGGACTTGGGGTTTGGATTGGAACAAATCCATCATTGTTAAGGAAGAAATCTTCTGTCAGATTGTGATAAGGTAATGGAGAGACAGTAAGTCCCTCCTGCACGGGGAGGACACATAGAGTGACACACTGCTGGGTCACTAGCTGCCTTGGTGCATACAGCATTGCACAGGAGCTGTTTGACAGGTCAGTCAGCACTGGATGAACAAGGTCATGTGACACTGACGTCCTGAAATAGCGTTGTGCTGTGTTTTGTCTTCCAACTGAAACTTTTGTTGTTGATCAGTTCTCCTACAAGCAAAGCTGAGAAGTTTCTGAAGTGTTGAGTATGCCAAGGGCCAGAAGTGCTGGCTGCCTGGGAAAGAAGTGGTGTTTTCCTGTTCACTATTATCTTTCATTCTCAAAGGAATCCACTATTATACATACTCTTGATCCACATTGCTAAGACTAAGCCAGAGTTAAAAATGAGTATCTAATGGATGCATACCTTTCTTTTATTACTAATCTAGACTTGAAATGCTGTGCCAGCTTGTCAGCTTTCATTCTAGAATCAGTGATACCTCTTCACTGTTACACAGGATAGACAAGAGGAGTTTATCACTGAAAGTGCTGTTTAGAAGAAAATGAAATGCTCACCCATCTCTGAGGATCCAGGCTCACAGGAAAGACCCCAGAAGGAGGGATCTCCAACAAGAGATCCTTCCTCGGTGGCAGTCAGCCCTTACATGGGGTCTTAGAGGAGTGCAGCCTGGCTGCACACAGTCCAGTCCACAGCTGAATTATCTTCACCTGTGCTCCCAGGGCTCACTGGGTCTTTCCCTCAGGTGCTCAGTCAGTGGTTCAGGCCATGACTCAGCAGTTGCCATACAGTGACCATTTACTAGTACTAGTCAGTTTTAGTTAGCACTGTGTTGTAACCCAGTCTGTCTCATCTCTCACAGTGAATTCTGTCTGCTGGGCACCACATGACTATGGACTGATACTGGCCTGCGGGAGTTCCGATGGTGCCATTTCCTTATTGAGCTACACTGGTGATGGGCAGTGGGAAGTCAAAAAGATCAGCAATGCACATACTGTAAGTTGGAGCTATGGATGAGCACTGAGGTTATGCTTAAAGAATGCGTAGACTAGATAAATACTGAAATGCAATTAAATAATGAGTCATTTTCCAAAACCAAAAGTAACTTGTTTTAAATAAATCCAAAGTAAAAAAGTGTATTTTATAGTAAGTAAAATGAAGTAGAAAATAAGATGTGAAAGCCATTAAACAGCAGTGATAACACATCTGAGTATGATTGCTAAACACAGTGCTGGAAATTACATAGTGGGGAATAGCTTTGATATTAAGAACACCTATGATCTGGCTGTGAGTAAAGTTCAACTGGAAGCTAGAAAAACTGTAAGACTTGTAGTTTTTCCCACAACTGTGGGACTTTTTTGCTTAAACAAAACTTGACAGGCATCTAAGCAGTTAATGACGGTGGCTTTCATTAAAAGAGAACAGAGCTGTGGACCCACAGATTTGTTCTGCATTCCTCACTCCTAGCAACGGCATACATCGTGTGTCTCTTCATTTCTTAAAATGTCTCCACTGTGTGCATTTCCAAGACAATATTTGCCCAGACAGCAGTTACTTGGCTACCCAGAACTTTCTGAATAAATGTCCAGCCGAGAATAGACCATATCTGGAGTTCGTATCCATCTAGTTATCCATCCAGCACAGGTGTCCTTTGCTCCCTCCGCAGCTTTTAGAAATGACCTTTATTTTCCTTATATAGATTGGATGTAATGCAGTTAGCTGGGCTCCTGCTGTTGTACCAGGCAGCCTTATAGAACAACCATCTGGTCAAAAACCAAACTACATCAAAAGATTTGCATCTGGTGGTTGTGACAACCTTGTCAAGATCTGGAAGTAAGTGCTCTCTTACCAGACATAAGAACTTTAATAAAATGTCATTCTTCATAGTCTCTGAATGTCCCTGTTAGCATCTTTAATTCTACTTTTAGCATCTCTATGCTTTCATCTTTGAACTATTTCACTTTTAGAAAAATACTTTAAAAATAAAAACAAAGTGACTTACAAACTCTCATAGCAATTCATGTTAGATCTGCTTAATCTTATCTTGAAAAGAGTGTTTTTAATTGTCTTTGATTACATTTGTTATTTGCACAATAGCAGATCTCTGTACACTAACTGAAGACCAAATGTGTTTCTCCTGTGTTGCATTCTGTTCCCTAGAAAGGATTTGGTCAGCTTAAGCCATACAGCTTTTTGGAGGAGAGTAGGGAACGCTTGTGCTTTGTGTTGTTTGGATAAACCAGGAGGCTGAAAGTGATTAAAAAGTCTCCCAGAACAGCAGTTGGAAAGTAGTGGCTGCTGCCACCACCATTCCAACTGCGTAAATGTATTTTCAGAGAAGAAGATGGTCAGTGGAAAGAGGAGCAGAAGCTGGAGGCACACAGTGACTGGGTTCGAGATGTAGCCTGGGCTCCATCCATAGGCTTGCCAACAAGCACCATTGCTAGCTGTTCACAGGTGAGACTTTTATAGGAGTGAGCTGTACTTACACCTTGCTTTTGGCTATTGTAAGAAAAAAGACCATTACGTTCAGCAGATAGGAATATGAACACATTCAGAAGTCATACCAGTGTAAGTGCAGTCATAACTGGAAATGCAGACAAACTTGGTGTTTGTGTTGCCAACTCATGGTCCAACCAACTCAGTCTGCTTGTGTTTATAGGATGGCAGAGTGTTTATCTGGACATGTGATGATGCCTCTGGAAATTCATGGTCACCAAAACTGCTGCACAAGTTCAATGATGTTGTCTGGCATGTGAGCTGGTCCATTACTGCCAATATACTTGCAGTGTCTGGAGGAGACAATAAAGTGAGTACTGCAGCCTCAGCATTGGCTCTTGCATGTCCTATTTTCACTTTTGTTGTTTTGAGTTAAGACTGCTGAAACCCTGCCCCCCCTTTGATACGAGAGGGTTTTTTGTTTGTTTTTAATTTACCTAAAGGGGAGGAAGACCCTAACCTCTGGCAAACTACATGAACTGCAATCTTAGTCCTGATTAGAAATGCAGGCTTAATTTTATTTTGGAGGGGTACTACCAGCAGTATTCACTCTTACTTCCTTCGTTGCTGAATAATGATTTAGCAAATAGCAGTAAATAATTTAATGCTTAAAACAACTCTGACACACTGCTGTATTTGTAGACCATCACTATCTTAGTGATGTGATCATTACAAAGAAAATGAAAAACAGAGAATGTTTAAGGCTAAAACTTTTTCCTGCTCTGTTTTTGAGGTCACACTATGGAAGGAATCAGTAGATGGCCTGTGGGCGTGCATCAGCGATGTCAACAAGGGCCAAGGAGGAGTGTCTGCCGTTACAGAAGGGCAGCAGAATGAGCAGTGATGTGAGACTGAACAGTCCAGCTGCCAGAAGTGATCACTATACCTGATTTGCAGTGTTTCTTGAATCAGATGAGAACTGGTTTTATCCAAACTGGACTTGAACATGGGAAATAACTATCCAATTTTATGAGCACTCCTAACCAATACTGGGAGGCTACAATGTGTTGATAATCAGCCTTAATTGACATTCCCTTAAATTAAAGGTAAAGAGAGGGGCAAAGTACTGTGCCTTGTGCTACTCCCTGATACTGTAAAAACTGTACTCAGCCTTCTGGTTTAGGAATCAGATTTAATTGGATACACTTCAAGCACTCAAGTAGGTACAGGAGGAGGCAGGCAGTCAAAGTGCAGATGTGTGAACCCATCTGTAAGGGGCAAATACTCTGCCACAAAGAACAAAATTATTTCAGGTGATGGGGTGGGCTGGTGGAATTAGCAGTAGACAGCATTCTGGCAGTAGTGAAATGGTGCTTGGGTTTCCCTGAAAGTAATGTTCTGGGACACATGAAAGTCTCGATGCATTCCCGAAGATGAAAAGGAGTAGCAGAACGCATATGTATTTCGCTTTACAGTGATCTCAAACTTGTTTATTTAACCAGTGTCAACAAATGAAAGTACAATTTGAAGACTTTTTTTTTTTTTAGCCACAATTCTATGCTGTATCTCAGGTTTTTGTTTAGATAAAAACAGAATAAAGTCTTATTGGTTAACGCCTGGTATGCTGTGTTCTGTAATCTTTCACAGGGGCCTCACTGGGGGTCTCTACAGTCTACCTTGGCAGAAGCCTCAGTGTAGCTCTGGTGTATGGTAGGTAGCTTTGGAAGAGCTAGCAAACGCCCAGTCTTTGCCTTCAGCAAAGGACAACAAAATCTGATAGAACAGGACTCGGGAGAATTGCACTTAAGAGTGAACATGAGAGATATGGCTGTCGCTACAGGCCAGGAATACAGTTCTGCTTCTTTTCTGTTACACCAGACAACAGTAACAGGGCTTGGGACTTTCCAAAAGATACCCAGTACAGCTACTAGTTTTTAAAACCACGGGTGATAAATAAAACAGGAAACACACAATCCCTGCTCAATTTCATTATACACAGAAATGAACGCAGCAACATGTGTGTGTGGTTTTCATGTTTTTGTCAACTCTGTTACCTTACAAGAGCACCAAGTTTCCAAGGAATGTAAATACACATCCAACTGCATTTCCAGAAATATCACAGTGCAGAACAAATATTCCACTCCCTATATAAAGGGCTTCAGAAAGCAGCAGTTTGATGAAGTGACAGAAGTAGCCTGGTAAAGTTTCAGAGCGTTTCTAAGCTTTTGCCAGTTTTCCTCTGTGATTTCCCTCTGCTAACCTGTCTGCTCCAGTTACTGCATCTCAGCTGTGGAAGAAAACACGGTACGTAATAATCTCTTTTGACAGGATGTATTGCCTTTTTGCATGCAACAAATGTTTTCTTTCTATATCTGTTTTTAGAAACAATTGCATGCCACTGAAATCGGGAGGAATATTTTCACTGGATCGGGATTCAATCAAATACAGAGATTATAAAATCTGTTGAATTTTTTAACTTATGCTTTCAGTTTGAAGCACCACCTAAAGAAGACAATCATGTTTCTCAGAGTTACTCTGCTAGGAATTCTCCTTCTCAGCGTCTTCGGGACAGAAACTGCTCTGGCTGGCTCTAGTTTTTTAAGCCCTGCATATAAAAACCTACAGGTAAAAATTCAGAATAATGCCTTTCCAAAATTGCCTCCCTCCATAATTCCTTAAAGCCAAGATTCTTTACAACGTTCAGAGGTTCTGAAGATAATGTTTCTGGTAGAGGAAGGAGGTATTCCAGAGAATTGCTGTAACAAACCGTTGGTGTGAGAACATGTAACTATTAACCTTAGAAACAAACCAACCCTCCAAACAAAAAGACCACAAACAAATTCAAAGCAGCCATTGAAATAAGTTGCTAATAACACTTTGAAACTTAGTTGGAAGGTGGCTGTTCCATAAAGAGCCCTTAAACAACCCCCTGATAAAGTGAATGCACAATAGTAGTTCAGTTATTATACACCCACACATCCACATAACTCTAGCAGAACCCTGCAATGGCTCTAACTAATTTGCTGCGTTTGCACTCATTACATTTTCCCTGCTACAGGCTACTTTGATTATGGGAATTTTATGCAGATGCTATTTTGCTTGCTTTCTAGCAACAAAAGGATACAAGAAAAACAACAGCAAGACTACATCCTCGAGGCACAGAAAGCTTTTGGGATACAGATGGAACAGAGGGAGATGGCGACAGTAACAGTGTTGATATCGAGGTGTGTATTTTTCACTCCTGCTCACATAAAAGTTGAAATGATTTTGATGGGGTGGGAACACAATTTCTGCCACAGGAGGTGTACAAGTGAAAGTCACAATAATTTAACTTGAAGGGCATGCAGAAAAGGACATGTGAGAACTGTCAGCATTGATGGCATGAAGTAGTTCAAAATGATCTGTATAAGGCAGATCGTGATCTCCTGTTAAGGATGCACTTACATTTCAGAACGAACATATAATAATGCAAGTTTCCTCTAGTTTCCTCCAGTTTATAATGCAGTTTGGTCTGTAGTGGCTATGTACTACGTTTATCAGATGATCATTACATGTCTCAGCACTGTTAAATGAATAGTTGATAACATTTTTCTACCTCTTGCTTATCGTCATGCCTACTAACAAAATTAACCTTTAGTGTCCTTGTCCAAAAATCATCTGTTAAACTCCTTTAATGTTTTTATAGTTTAATGTTCCTTTTGAAATTGGTGTCAAGATAACAGAAAGAGAGTATCAAGAATATGGACAAGCACTGGAGAAGATGCTACAGGACATTCTTGAAGAGAATGATAAAGGTATTTTCAACCAAGTCATAAAAGCAGAGACTTAAAACAAAAAAACAAAACCACCCCACAAAATGTTGTCATCCCATTTGTCATGTGAAACAGTCAGAACAGCATTTCAGAAATGACTGGACCAAAGTAACCAAACTGCCACTGAAAGAACAACTGAGGTATCTGATGTTCAGAAAATGCTAGTTTAACTTCAAGGAATCCCAGAAGAGTACATAGGATAGTTGTAAATGACTCACTAACAAAGTTCTGAGTACTAACTCCCACCACAAACTTCTGGTTTGTTTTTTGTTTGGTTTGTTTTTTTACTTATACAGCCCTTCTCTCTTTATTTGCACTCAACTATATTAAGCAGTCCTTTCCAAACCTTGTAAGGGCTTTGTCAGGCTTCAAAACTGTATTACACATTCCAACTATAAATCATCACCTCAGGCTTCTTCTTTCACTCTGCTTTTCAGGATCCCAAGAACTGCCCCAAGCTCTTCTCTAGGCTCTCAATTCCCTTTGAAGGGCTGTTTCTACAGCCATGACACAAATAAGACAGTTTTATGCATGCATGCATGCCCCAAAAGAATGTAACTATGTGAAAGCTTTCTCTTCTTTCCTCACTTGGGTGCTTGAGGCACTTCTGGATAGATTTGCAAAACAGGATTTCCAGAAAAAATATTTTCAAAATAACCTATCTTCTGCCTTTTCAGAAACTCAAAGAACTGAAGCAAGCTAAAAGACAACCACAGCACTAGATGGCCTGATTTACGTTCTACTGGAAAACGAAACTATTACTGAACTTACATCTCTAAGAAGAAAGGAGTTCATGAACTTGAGTAGTTTGCACTAAGAAAATGAGGAATCTCCAAGCAAAACTTCAAAGGGCAGTGTGAATCACAGGCTGACCTATAGGCTTATTTTATTTCCTTCCTTAGTATCTGTTGTGATTATTTTAAAAGATATATTTGAAAGCTTTATGAATCCTTTCTGAAACTGGTGGAAACTTTAACTTACACTTCTACAGACATCTGTAACAGAATAAAGCTTATGCTGAAACTGCAACCGTTTCTTATTATCATCTCAAACTAGATGCACACGGAATTAACTTTCAGCTACCAAATTTCCTTATTCTCAAAGGATTTGTTATCATGGGTATTATCAAGGAAACCACCCAATATCTCTTCCGGTTAAAATAAAATCAGTTTTCTAGTTAACTTACTCGGATTCAGAATCATATCTGTACAAGTGCTAGATATCAGAAAAACAAGGTAAATTGCCATACTCAATAAGTGCATACACCACTATGCTCCACTGTGGTACACGTTCTTTTCTGTACATAAGCAATTACCCACTTCCAAATGCCAACATGAACGCCCATGTAGATTTGTGGATCCATTAAGATTTTCTGGTGAATGCCTTAAGATGTTTTATGAAGTACGCTGGAAGAGGCTAATTGTGATAAAGGTAAATACAACCACAAAGGTCAGTTCTTAGACACACTGTCTGTCATAGAATTTATTGCCCAGGGGAACTGATTCCTTTGGTACCACTAACATAATCTTGTATTACACCACCAGAAGTCAAAAAAGATTCAAACAAAAAAACAAAACCACCCCACAAAATGTTGTCAAAGGGGAAAACTAATTATAAAGGAGTATTTCCAAGACAACTAGCAAACAAATATAGAGTCCTCAGCAGCAGTTCAAATAGCCGTAACGTTTTGGTACCATAATCAGAAGAAAGAGCATAATAGTTTTCCTGCCCATTATGTAACACACCCCCAGGTCTTACATACCCCATCCTACCAGCGCTTGCTGAACCGCTCCATAAGTCACACACGTGCCCGACGGTCACCTGTAGAACAGCACACGTGGGGATAGGAGGAGGTTTTAAGGTGAGCACAGCTGGGTCCCGTGTGAGTGCTGACACGGACTTCCTGGGGACATAACCTGCAGAAGCCTTACGAAAGGGAGCAGTCAGAGCACCAAAGTCACATCAGTAATCCTTAATTCTACTGGTTAAGCGTTATTTCTGAGAAATGTTTAACGCTTGCCAAGCACGTCCACCAAGCAGCCGATCAGCAGGTTCCAGCAGCGCCGAGAGGAACCACGTGGCAGCCTGTCTCCAACAAGGCAGCGCTGCGGTCGGCGGCTGTTTCCGACGGAGCCGAACGGGATTCATCCCATTGTGTGCAGGGAAAACACGGCCTAGTTCCTGGGATGAACACGGAGCCAAGGCCATCACTCTGCGCTGCCCAGCCAAGCGAGCAGCACCACGAAACCCAACCAGCCAGCACCAGCGGCTCCCAAGGGACAGCGAAATCCCACCAACTTTTCCCCAGTGCCTTAAACGTGCGCGGTATTTTCGGTCTTGCAAACGCAACAGCGACCTGCAGAGGGTGGCACGGCCCAGCAGCCGCCCCGGGGCTGAAGTGGCTCTGACGCGCTCTGCTACTGCCTGCAATAAAACAAGCATCAGATTGTACAGCTGTTCAAGCTGCCTTTGCACAGCGCATTGCTTTGGAGGCAGACGAACAAGTTTATCACAGACAAAACCGTTCCGCAGCGCTCCGCGCCGCTGCAAACCGCCCCGCGGAGCGAACCGCGCAGCGCCGGGCGAGCGGGACCACGCCCACCCTGAGGGGACGGCCCCGTGGGCGGGACCTCCGGGCGGGCCGCTTCGCCCATTGGACGACCGGGAACAGCTCCCGGCACCGATTGGCTGAGCCCGCTCCGGGCAGGGCGGGAAAAAGCGTTAGCCTACCTCAGCGCGGCTCCGCTCACACTGCGCGTACAGGCGCGTGGTGCTGGGCTGCTCCTCTGCAGACACAGACATCTGCTCTAGAGAGCCGCAGTAAGGCGTTTTCCTGGGCTATAAATCACCAACAAGCTGGATGTCACGACAGGGCTTTTTAGTTTCTTATTCTCAAGTTTATTAATGAAGTATACATGTGTCAGGTTGAGATTAAAACATATTATATTGAACAGCCGATGTAAGAACATCAGCGTTGTAAGACTATGCAGAATATTACCTATGTTACATTACACTGAACAAACAGCCGAGGGTTCAATACCTCAGAATAGTTTTAAGATGAACACGGAACAAGAGAAAGAATAAAACAATCGACTTGGTGACTATTTTTACAGCTTCCCTATTTCTGGCTCTGTCATGAAAGGAGAACAAGATCTTTGAGGTATTCTAGACACAACTGCATCTGAATTATCTTTCCCAATTTAAAAGGATGAATTTTTCCCTTCATCGCCCTCTTTCCAGCTCATCTCTGTATTACCCATTGCCCAGGTAAATACAACAAATCAATTGTCAACTGACCTTCAAAATATCTTCAACTGAAGATATTTTAAATTAAAATCCAAAATATATAATGTTAATAATGCTTAAAGGACACTTAGGGAAAAAAAAAGAACTCTCAAAGGTACGCTATGAAGTACTAAATGCTGTCCTACAACTGCTGGCAGCAAATCTTGCTTAGACTCTAATTACATAATGCATACAGCTCGTACAGCAGCCCACACAGCAGATCAGCATGTCTTCAGTTATTTACTTACAACTACTTTCAGTGCAATTCAAATTGAGATTAGCCATATAGAATACATCTGAGAACTTGCATAAAAATTCCCTTCTCTGATAGCAGAGTGTTTTGGGGTACACGGACTGAGTATATGAAATAGATCATTTGAAAACTGAAACCTTCCCCAGTCTCTTCAAAGATGTACCTCCTCATACACAGTGTAGTGGCAACAGAGGGCATTGCTGACCAACTGTGGATCAGTGCTTGCTCTGTAACTTCTTGGACTCTGATTTTTTAATAAGACATATAATCTGTAGATACTTTTTGAAATACACAACAAAAGGACCTTAAATCTTTTCATAATGCAGAGCTGCACTGTGCTTTAGCTTGTTTTAGGAAAGTTATTTCCTGCTCCTTCTCAGTGTGATTGCTGTTGTTTTCTTCAGAGAAGGATAAGGTTTCTGATCCAAATGTGGTACTTATCCTCGCAGAGAGGTACACTTTTACCATCTTTCTTATTTCTTCTTATAAATTGGTTACAGATAATGAATCCATCCAGTTTAAGAATCAAAAAGTTCAGAACTGCTTAATTTGTCTTCTTCATACAGCAAAATATTTTCCATTAGCTTCTTTTTTTGGTCATTTATCTTTATTTTCCAAGATGCCTCTCTGGCTAATGCTGAAAAACAAAAAATTCCAAACACTGAGAAAAAATGCACTTGTGTCTAAGGCACAGACAGCAATTTTTAATTAAAAATCTGGTTTAGAAAAACTGACAAAAAAACCCGAAGAACGTTCTGTAAAATCGCAAGCAAGGAGTAAGAGCCTGAACTGTTGCAACGACCTGGGTAAGAACAGAAGCACGGACACTTCTGCCAAAACACCCACTGATCACACAACAACGTTCTGCACCCACCCTTCAGATTTACCCAGACTTACCTGGGGATGAACACGACGGCTCAAGGTCTGCATCTTTTGGTTGCGATGCGCTTTGTGCAGCAGAAGCCATTTCCAAGTTGTCATCACTTCCGATACATAATACATTTCTTTCCCAGAGTCCATTTGCTTTTGTTTTCTCCTTTGTCCTGCAGTCAGAGCTCACCATCTTTTCTGAACTGTTGCAGCTGTTGCTGGGTAGCTCACGTGCAGATTTTTCTTCAGGATTCCATATGAAGCTGGTGGATTCATCTGACTCACAAGGCACCCTTGACACATGTTCACAGCAGATGTGAGGTGACACAGCTCCTAGTGAAGGTGCACACTGAGCAGCACCTGTCAGCACTATGGGCTGTGTGCTGTCCTCTTTATTCTGCCCCGCAGAAGGGACATCCACGCTGACATTGGTTGTCTCATCGTCAGTTTCTTCTGGAGTATTCATGGAAAACCCAGAAGTGCTGCCTCCAGAGATGTAATGCTCTCTCAATGTATTGTCAGCTGTCTCCATAATTTCAAGCACCTGTTTTTAACAATTAAACCTGTGAATGCAGAATAATCCCTATGCCCCTTCTTACACACTTTCTTTTATCAACACTCCAAAAAAGTTGGGACACAAATGTTGCAGCTTTAGACCATGCTGCCATGAAGGCTACATTCTCAGTCACACCGTTAAAATGTTACCTCTGCTATGTTAGAATTCTTCTTTCTCAGACAAAGGCAGATGGCTGAGGCAAAATCAATAGCAACCTCTTCCAACAAGTGCCCTGCTTTCTTGTCCAGGTATTTACAGCATATTTCCTTGGCAGCTAGCTTTTCCAAATTCTTGATTTTGGAGCGTGAGGTTTCCTTTGCTATTTGGATTTCGTCAGCAATCAAATCTTTCTGTTCAAAGGAAAAAGGTACATTAGTGAAGGCAAAATTAACACCAATGTTTAATCCCATCTGAATTGCTGAGAACAGGAGTCTTCCTGTGCACTTGTTGTTATAATGGCTGGTCCACAGATCTAAGAACTGTAAGTGATCTCCATTTGTACAAGTGACAGAAATGTTGTTTTCACAGCAGAGAAATGGACAGTGATTTTCTTTGCATGTCTCTGATGTCAAACTGAGTAAAGCAAACCCAGCTGCTCCATGCTTATACCCACCTAAAGGAAAGAAAAATAGTCACCACTGTGCATAGCAGCATTTTTGCACAGAAGTTTTTCAAACATTTATTAAAAGAAATCAGAAACCTGAGATCATTTGTTTTTTGAAACTATTTGGGCATTGATGAACTGTTTGGAAAACAACCATCTTTCTCAAAGGCTTCATCAATGTGGCAAATCACGAGTGTATTGCACAGAAGGATTATAGGTGGAGTGTGTGTTTATGAAGATGCAGTTAATGGAATTCAGTTCTGCTGCTTGTGAAAGCAGTTTGTGTAGTTCTAATGCCAGCTTGGACAAATCAGTCAAATACAAATTCCAGACACCGATGTAATACTGAATGACTGATCAACACGGTGGATCAATGATCCATTGACACTGATCAATGGTTGGACTAGATGATCTATGGTTGGACTAGATGATCTTGTAGGTCCTTTCCAACCTAATGCATCTATGAATCTATGAACACGGTAATGAGCCACTGCAGCTAGAGCCCACCCAGCTTCCCCGTTCAGTCTGGCTCCTAACACATCTTCCTGGCACATAAAAAGCCAGCAGCAGCATTTCAGCACATCTGAAAATAAGAATGCTTCAAACCCGTTATGCTGCAGCATCTCCCAACACAAGCAAGGCCAGAGCTCGTGAGTCTGCCATGTGAAATGGGAATAAATACTCCTCTCATGTCTAAAGGCAATAAACATTGATGTTAATGGAAGTATGATATAATATTTAAAATCACTTCTTTAGGATGTGTAAAGCAAACCACAAGTAACAACCACGTTTCTATAAAATGTGAGTTCACATCACAACAGCAACCTCATTCACTCGAGTCAGTGCTCATTACTTCTGCTTTTCCTTACCAGATAAATAGGGCTCCTTCCTTCATCCAGTGCCTTAATCCCTGTCAGTATCTCTGCCAGGACCTAGGAAGTTTATTTGACAGATGAAACACTTTGTTCACAATAAAATCTGTTTTTAAATTTCTGTACATAAAGGAACATTGAACTAGTGAACTGCCAGGGCAATTTAAATTGTATTCTTATTGAAACACTTCACACAGCTTAATGATGCCAAGTTTGGGCAGTACTTATGACAGTTTGGATCTACCTCCAGAGTCAGGTCCAGATTTTATATTTGGTACTACAGATAATTAAAAAAAAAAACAAGTTCAGTAAGAACACAGTCAGAAAAACCTACCTAAGAAATGACACCACGCAGAGTAACTTCCTGTTAAAACGGAGCCCTTCGGGACAAGTGATCTTTTAACCTCTTATTTCAGCTAAAATCCCCAATGGACAGATCACATTTGTAGAACCTAACTGAAAACTTTCTGCTGTTTCTTCTCGAACTACCAACAGTAATACATTTTCTGCAACATTTTGCCATTCTGTTGTTCATGAGATTCACATCACTTTGCCACAGACTGAAGCAGATTTGGAGCATGAAGATAATTAAAAACAGAATCTCAGCTTGTTATATAGTTAGCAATTGTGAATGAAACTGCAGGAACAAACCACTCTGTGGGGAACACACTCATACATCTGTTTTCCTGTCTACAATCTTCAAAACCCACAGCAGGAGATGGAAAAAGGCAACGCACCACACCACAGCCAAACACGTCCACCTTTTCCGTCAACTGCCCATGCCTGATAAAATCCTCTGGCAGGTAGGTGAGAGAGGCTTGGAGGACTTTGGTTTTCATCACAGTACATTCCGACTTCTTATCAGCAGAATTCAGCCGCAGGCCTGAATGGCCAAGCTTGGGCGTCAGGCTCTCATCCAACAAGACGTTGGAGCTGTGAAAGACAAACAGCACTGCTCAAGTAATTAACGTGATGTGAAATTCTACATTTCTGAAGTTAACGCAAGGTCTGAGGGGGAAAGGTACAGCATTTGGCCTGCTGTGTAACAAGGAAAGCATAAAGACCAGCAGAAAGGGAGGGGGGAACTCAACGCTTCAAAATGACTTCTGAGGAATATACTTCCAGCTTTATAACGGAGAGAGAAATTTAATGTGATCAGGTCAAGATCCTACAGAACAAGAGATGGCAGAACGACATTGCAAATGAATATCAACACTATAAAAGCTTTCAGGTGCTTCTGTTGAAGAAATCCTGGAGTTAATGAGGGAACAGGTAAGTGCTGACATGCCAAACCCTTCACCTCTTGATATTTCCATGAAGAATTCCAAAATTGTGCAAATACTCCACTGCTCGGATGAGTCCCACAGAAATGCTGATTCGTGTCTCCCAAGGCAGTGGAACGGAATCGTCCTGTAAGGAGGTAATGGGGGAAAAAAAGGTCATTTTACATTTTTAACAATGAAAACCATATAGCAGCAGTATATTTTCATCCTAAAGACCGTTTCTGTCCCACTGCAACTGTACGTAAAACGCCAGCTGACCTAAATCAAAAGGTTTGTCCAAGGCAGAAGCTTGTGATTTCCAGGCCCAGGAAGGAGCTTCCTCTCACACGCTGTGCTGCATGCTCTGCTACGTGACAGCACTGCGACCAGCAGACAGCAGACATCATGCTTATGCAAAGCATCAACTACATGCTGGTGCAGAGGCACAGGACTGGTTCTGAAGGACTGCTTTTCTGCTCCTTCTGTCATATCATCTCTGCAGAAGCTCTTCCAATAGGTGTGAACATTCTGAACTGTTCTCTCTTATGCCCTTCTGAAGTGTTGTAGGTGAATGGAAATGATGAGATTCACATTCCCAATTCCAATGAAATATTCTGATACAGATAAGTATGTTTTGCAGATTAGTTATTACTTCAAAAATCTGAAGGCTGCAAAGCAGGAGCTTTTTACTGATCAGATCTGCTTCGCTATAGAAAAACTGAAAAAGGGCCTAATACCCACAGACAACTTTCCTGGGCTCTTTTGCTCTGTTTCTTAGAATCATGAGAGATCTAATTGCTTTTCATGCAATAACGTGACTTGTAATCACAGATAAATAATGGACTCTGGTTACTTCCTTACTTGACACTGAAGTTTGTTCTGTAGTGATCCATTAGGCAGGTATGGATATATCAGACAGTGCAAATCAGATTCTACTGTGAAACCCAGAAGCTGCAAAATGTTGACATGACAACACCTGCAGGCACAGATCAACAATGATTTACAAACAAAATGAGAGTGACACAGGAAAATGCATTCTTAAGCTGGAATAAATCCCACATTCAAGACATTTTGTTCTGTAGCCAGAAGCACAGAATGGCCCTGAGTGGCTTAGCAGAACGGCACACTAGCAGCAGAGGAGAGGGAGGGAGGGCTATAGCACAACCGGTTTCCAGCAGCCAGAAAGGATACAAAGCTTCAGGAAGCACCACGCCTTCACCATCTCCAGGAGAGGCAAGGGGCTGCCTCTGCTTTGCAGGGATCAGCACATCTCTGGCAGGCAGGCATGGCATTTCCCCAGGCCCCCACCGAGCAGGATACACTGCAGTGTGACTGAACAGCCCAGGAACACAGCGCATGCAGGATACAGACTGCCTCTGAAAGCCGACCACTCACCGAAAGCAAATCTGTACTTCTGTATGGAAAAATCTCTGGGTGGAATTTGGGCTCGTGCATTCTGTCTGGAAAAAAAAAAAAAAAGATAACATGCAATAGAATCTCAGCAGTAACTATGAAGGTACTGCACCCGTTCAGCCTTTCACTCTCTAGATGACAACTTTAGCAAACAGGCTGCTTTCACCGATGACCACTTTGTGTCATAGATGACAACTGAAAATGAGAACAAAAACTGGTGTGAAGACATCTCTGATCCTATTATCCACACAGCTGCCTCCAGCCCAGTCTCACAAACACAGAACTGAACCAGATGAGTACACCCTCACACACAGGTTTGCTGCATCTAGGTTTCCTTACACTATTTCTCTTCTACTTCTCCTTTCGTATAGCAGTTCTTGTTCTCTGCCCACAGAATATTCAATGACAACTGTGTAAGAGATTCTAATAAAATACCTCCTGCAAAGAAAAAAAGAAGTGGAGCACTTGCCTCTTTCAGTCTTTTGACGACATACACCATGTTGTGCCTCTGACCTTTGTAGACATCTGCAAAAGTACCTTCACAAATCCTGCTCTTGTCACTGAACCCATCTGTGGCATTAGTAACCTCTTTCTGAGTCCACAAAAGACTCCCACTGGGGAGATCAGTCATCGTCTCCTGCTGAGGAGTAGAAGAGCTGCAGGGCTACACAGTGGGAGAAGAAACAAGTTAGTCTCATAAACATCTGTATGCTTTCTCCATCTCTTTCAGGCATATTTCTTTGTGAGCTAAATGAGCACTGTGACTGTTCAGAGAAATTGTGAAAGGCACCGTGCAATCACTTGGTGTGGTTTCCTCTGTAACACCTGTGCTGACTTGTCTTGCTGATAGAAATATTCTTTACAGTAGAAGATACCTGAAAACAGCTAATCTGCATTTCCACCTTTCCCAAACAACAGTTTTCTTTAAAAATCCTTATATGGATTTGAAGTGACATCAATTTAAACCACAAAACCCATTAATCTCTATGCCTGGGGCATGTATCAGGGAATTGGATCAGAAAGGAGTGTCTCTCATGCTATAACGTATTTATTTTCTCCTAAGAATTCCACAGCTACTTCTGAAGTGGTTGCAAAACAGTTGTTTCCAGTCAGACAAGTCCCAGTGCCACTTGTTATGACAATTCTTTGTAGCCTACGCAGAATCACACAGCTTTCACAACCTTAATTGACTCCAGACTTGAGAAAACAAAACTTTTACTCCCTGTCAGGAAACTCTGAAACTGCTGCGTTCTTTGAGGCAGCCTTCTCCTGTTGGTGGACCCTCGAACCACATCACCTCAGACAAGTTAAAGGTCTTAAAGCACAATCTTCTTTAGAAAAATAAAAAATAAAATAGAACAAAAAAAAGAGGCCAATGCAGGGCTAGGATAGGAGTAGAGCACACACGTGGATCTGGGTAAACGCTCAGAAAGTACAGGATGGTTCTATCTGGATGAGATAAGAGAGCTATAAGGAGGAACAACAGGAGCATGGGCAGCTCACAGTGACATGGCTGAGCCTTGGCTCGGCACTCAAAGGGATGGCAGATCTCCATCCTTGGAGGTTTTCACTTTTCAGCCACATACGGCTCTGGGCAACCTCACCTAAATGTGACACCAGCCAGGTTTCAGCAGGAACCACATTTTAAATGTAAACTAAAAAAGTACAACATTCCAGCTAGTCAGGTGTTCATGCTGTTCTGTCCTATGATCCCACCGGAAACGTTGGAGTCTGCTGCAGGATCTATATTGGGAATTCCTTCAACATCAATTGCTATTTGTGGGCACGTTAGCCATGCTGAGCTATGTAGCACTATTAAACATATTCCTCACTGCTGCTTCGCTGGCAAAAAAAGCAAAAAAAAGTGAAGCAAAATGTAAGTAATTAGTGCTACATTCAGCCTAAACAGAAAGTTGAAGAATAAACTTTAACTGAAAAATACAGAATGTCATAAAGCAAATTGTCATTGTTATAATGAACGAGAACTAAAGGGATTTTACCTTCACACTTGATGAGACAGAAGGATTTGACTGTAAGGATTTCAAAAGGTCACTCGGGGGAGGTGGTGGAGAGGGAAGTGAATACAAGGTTCCTTCAGAAACAGCATCTGAAATGAAATCAGCAGACTGATTAAACACCTCCTCGTTGCGACACTGCTGCCACTGATTCATTACAAGCATCTTGGATGTCCTGATGAAATGCTGAAGCATGCAGAACCCAGGACAGGCTGTCAGAATGGGAAATGTCCTGGCTCCAATTTGTGACATAGCTCTGAAGGTCTCTCCAGCCCTGGCTCAGGGACACAGAGCTTCCAGAGCCTCCACCAGCACTGCTGCTCCCCTCAGTGCACCGCAGCTCTGCTCCCTCCCCCAGACAGAGCCCTGCATGACCTGGCCACAGATCTCCTCTGGTCTGGATTTATGTTGCATGGAGAGAGGAACTGAGGGCATGAGGTGTACGTACAGATCTAGTGTTAGCATGGGGACGGGATAGGACCAGGGCACTCACACACACCTGGGAGAAGTACTCCTGAGATCCCACAGCACCTCTCCATGCCACGAGAGCTGCACAAAGGAAGGACAGGTGGCTGTGTGATCAAGTTAGGAACTGACAGCTCAGGAGACAGCAGTGCTAGGTGAAAGGCAAACATTCAATTGGGAGCATTCTGAACAGGAGTGCATTCATTTACACCCCAGTGAAAGTCAGTGCAAAGCATTCTTGTCTATATGGGCACTTCTTCGCTACACAAATACTTTACGTACTACGTGCTGGTGATGTTCCTGGCTGTGAAGGGTCTGGTGATGGCAGAAGACTTATCTCATGTTCTCTCCCTTTGAGTTTGCTTTCTGTGGGAGTTAAAGACACGTTCTCCTGTTTAGGTGGCTCTACCAGCTCTTCTTTTTCCGAGGGGGTAACACTGGAGGGTGATATCCCTGCAAAGGAGACCAAAGGAGAGGTGAAGTGCACTGTGCAGAAGGAAGTCTGACTCCGATCAGTCATCAGAAAGCAATCCCCATCAGGGAAATGGATTATACATTAAAATGAACATTATAAATGCTTTATAGTTACTGTTAAATTGTTTCAGTAGTGTTGGTATGTAAATTCAGACTTGAGAAGCTCACACACCTTAGAAGGAAACATTAAAATGAGGTTAGGTTACAGCTGGGACAGCAACACACTGAAAATGAAAAGATGTGAAGAGGCTCTGGAACACAGAGCTGTCAAAACCTCCCACGGAGCGACTGCACTCCACTCCTCAATGGAGGAGAGGAGCCTGGAAACGCTGAGTGTGTGCTAGAGATGACACAAGAACTTCCTACTGCCCGCCAACCGCATTTTCCTGGTTATATTTCTGTACTCTGGTTTCTATCTGCCATCTTTTATCAGCGATGTATTTAGCATTTACATAAAAATAAAAATGCTTGTTTTGATATGAAAGAGAATAAGCACAAGTACGAACACAAGCTTTGCTTTGTCATGCTGTTTTATCAGCTTGTCGTCTTATGTAAAAGCCACAGCAATCAGGCAATCATGTGAAATCAGGCAATGGTTTGTGTCCTGCTCAGGACATGTGAAACAAGAAGGAAGCAGGAGCTGTCCTTAACTGTCTGTGCTCCTCACAGCCCTCTTTCAGCGGAGCTGCAGCTTAGAAGAAGAGGAACGGCAGCTGCAGGGCACTGCGGCTCAGACCATAGAAGACACATCTGTGTCTGGAGTTTGTGGCACTGATCTTCAGTGTCACACATGAGCACTGCTCTGAAGGAAACAATGTCCTCAAACTGACACTACAGAAAAATCAGCTCTGTCCCTTCGCTGAAGCGTCAGAACGCCGTGAGATCACAAACGTCACAGGTTCTGGAAATCACTAGGATTGAAGCAGCCTTCCTCTGTTCTGCAATGACCTTCCCCTGCCGGGACTTTAACCTAGAAGCCTCGAAAATTAGGGTCACTTCCCCCTTTCAACCTATTTTTCAGGGTTTTTCATGAATTTTGCAACTTCCTGTGCATCAGACACACAAGTCACCACTGAAACTAAAGAACTAACACAGGAAAAAGTTCATTCTTACAAATATCCAGAAACGGGACTAGGGTAGTGCAAGAACTGTCGGGGGAGAGACGAGA
This sequence comes from Odontophorus gujanensis, assembly GCA_013399175.1. NCBI lineage: Eukaryota > Metazoa > Chordata > Aves > Galliformes > Odontophoridae > Odontophorus > Odontophorus gujanensis. The sequence continues at coordinate 41,340 of VXAB01006160.1, forward strand.
GAAAGTTCCCCTGCAAATGTGCCTGCAAAACATTCAGCTGGGCGTCCTGCCTGGCTCCTGTCAGTCAGACTGATCAGTTATGATGACACAGTAACCGTGAGGAGCTGGGACAGCACTTCTGTGAAGGGCCAACAGAACTGAAAACCAAACCCACTTCGAGCTCCTCGCACCGCCCTGCACGGAAAGCTCTGATTTCACAGATCCTCCCGTCACAAAGGAAACCAGAAACAAAGGGATGGATTTTGTTTCTCAGAAGGTGAGCGCAGCTTTTTCCTGGTTAAGCCACAACATACAGGGTGGGATTACAGAAACATCCAGGAACTCTGTTAAGGAACACAGGGAAGTGAGCCAGCTGCAAACAAAGGTGGGCCCGAGCCGGGCAGGAATGGCGATAGTGGAAGGTGCGGCCGACTGCAGTGTACACAGCAGCACCCAGGAACTGCACGGACTGTGTGAGATACACGATGAGCACAGAACAAAATAGGTACAGCAGCATACAGCTGGCCGGAGCGGTTGTGCTGTCCCACCCCCATCAGCGGTGCGGAGCAGCGCTCCCCGCTGGGTCCATGGTGGTGGTGCTTCACTTCCAGAGATGGATGTGAAGCACTCCTGTGCTTAATATCCCTTTTTAATCACCAGAAACTCAGAATATCCTTGTCAAAGATTTCTTTTGCAATCCTGAAGTGACGTTTCTAAGTCACGCTAACACCAAAAACCCACAAAAAACCCATCTGTGCTATATAAGGACCTGCAGCAGCAGGCAAACAGTGACACGTGTGGGAATTTCCACGAGAAACGCCTCTCTGTGCCCGCCCTGCCTGCCCTGCCCACCCTGCCCAGCAGCTCATGGCTGCCCCACCCCCGTGCAGGCAGTGCCCCACACACTGCCCATCCCCTGGGAGCGTCCCCGCTTCCCATGTGCAGCTGCATCACACTTCTGCAATCACTTGGGGCCACGTAAATCTGTAATTTTTCTTTCTAATAACTGTCTATGGAGAACAGGCAAAAGTCACACAAGCACCTCATTCCCGGAAGGATTCCGGAGGGGAATATGTGGAGAGGGGAACATAGGCTGCTGTCAGCTTGTCAGGGCAGCCCAGCACAGGAAGGATGGGAATGCTCCATGACATATCTGAGCCAAGGCACCGTTTGGCCCATGGAAACGGATGGCTGCCATTCAAACATAGGCTTCAATGAAGAAAAACTGAGTTACATTTAAACGAGCTGCGATTTCTACAAGGCAATGCTCTGCCTTAATTAAACACAGCGTTATCAGAGCGTAATGCTGTCACAGAGAGGTAACTCTGAAGCACAGCAAAGCAGACAGAGGTGGGAGCAGTGAACCAAGCAAAGTGCTCCTCCTGGGAACGCCATCGTGGTGCAGGGAAGCAAAAGCACCGATAGGTTTCCCTGTCCTGACCTTGCTGACACTGAATGTACGATGGCAAAATCCCAGTGGGGAACAGGGACACATGGAAACCTCACATCTTCACAACTGCGCTCAGCACTAAAACATGGACACATCACAGAGCCATCCCTCACAACAGCACTGCTGCCCTCACTGCAGCAGCTCCTGAAGCACCCAGGAAGACAGCGCGAGGTGGGATGGCCGAGCACAGCAGCACCTCCTCCCCTGTGCCAGCCCTCCCCTTCCCACCACGAGCAGAAAATCAGGATTGGCAGAGTTCGGGATCCAAGCACGAGATTCCCAGCAAAGAGCTCTGCAGCACACAACTCACACCGGAGTGGTCCGGGCCTGTGGCACAGAGCCCAGGCTCCCGCAGGGCACTACTCACAGTCCAGGATGACCTGAGCCGCCCGGTAGAGCTGCAGCGCCTGCAGGAGGTCCAGCAGCTGCCGCACGGTGGCCATGCGGACGCCCCACCACCACATGAGCTCTCGGGTGATGCTGATCCCCGTCCTCTCCATGCACTTGATCTTGCGCAGCTCGGTCTGGTCCGTGATCACGTAGGAGGCTGCGGGAGATGGGACGGCTGAGTTACAACGGGGGAGGGCGGCAGCGAAAGCACGGCGCCCTGAGTACACTCATTAGTTCCTTCCATTCACAGTTTTAACAGCGGGGACCGCCACGCGTCAGAATCACAGAACCGTCGGGGTTGGAAGGGGCCTTTAGAGATCCGCGGCGCGGGCACGANTGCCGCGCGGGGCTCCGCGCGTTGTGCCGCGGAAGTCGCGCCCGTCGCAGTTCCACGGACGTGACCGTTCCCCGCCCCGGGGAGCGGGGCAGTCAGTCCGACTGTGCGCTCAATCCCACGGATCCCCGTGAGCGGCATTTCAGGAACACGAGTGTAAGCAGACTCAGAACCACAGCAAAGTTATCATTATTTTATCATGGATTTACAGACTTAAAAGGAAGAAGGACCAGTTCATTCACAAACACTGGAGAAAATACAAGACCACAAGAAGGGCGCACATTGCACACTTAGAATGTGCCAGTGTTCTGCTCTGCAGCTCTCTGCACAGGGCATAACAGGAAGAACGTGACACCACAGCACAGCGTGCGAGCAACCTGCCGAGCTGCACTGCGCTGCCTGCGGGGCACCACGTCTGTAACAGCACTGCTGAGTTACACACAGGCACACGTTTGTGTATCTGAGGTATGGGGAAGGGGATGCACAGGCCAAGAACCTTTCCCTCGGTGCAGCTGGCCTGCTGAAAAGCACAGCCCTGCGCAGGGCAGCCAGACCTGCAGCTGGGGAGAGCTCCTGTGCCTCAGGGGGCACCGGCAGCCCACACTCCGTGGGACAAGGGGCTCAGGGCATCTGGGAATGCTCCCCAGTATACCAGTATGGGAGCTGAGGGTGTGGGCACAGAGATGCAGAGCAGAAAGGGGTCCCAAAACCAAGATGCAGTCCATACGGCTGCCTACAGTCCATCATCTAGAGATAAACCAGGCAGGAATTCTGTCACAAAGGACAAATAAGGCATTCGTGGTATGTTCTGTGTAGCAATTTGTCAGCCCCACAGTTGCTACAAGGAGGGCTTATGAACACGGAGAGGCCGAGGCTAACATCAAGTGCTTATGGTCGTCTTTCCACCAGCACACAAGTTTAGGGCCAGGCCCTCAGAAGGTGATGGTGGAAGCTCTCACATGAACACGCTCTGCACTTTCTAATTCAGAACTAAATTTAGTGTGAGAGAGCAAATTTCCACCAAAACCAAATCATTCAAGCAAACCTGGTGCTGCTTTGCCACTGATTTGAGTCTGGATTCAGTTAATTCTTGGCATAATTTTCTTTCTAACAAGAGGAAGTTGAGCTGCACGCACTTCCTCCAAACAGAAAACCCAAGTTTGTGTTACCATGGAATGTTCTGAAATGTCCAAAGCAAACTTCCCTGAGCCCCATCCGTGCCAGGGCAATAGGAGCACTGCCAGCAACGCATGAAAGCAGGAGCAGAGCTCTCCTGGAGCAGTTCGTTCCTGCGCAGTTTGCTCTTTGGAATCTGAGCTACCAGCACGGCAAATGTTCCATGGTACAGCAAAGTTTGTTCCAGAACTCCCATACAGACGTTATCTCTTGGCACACTTCATGGCAACTGCCCCTCTAAGCTCGGTGCTTCGCTATCTACACGGCTTGGAACGCACGTCCCATTTATTCGAGGCTTTCCAACACGTCGCTCCTCTCCAGGGAGAGCCGCTGCAGGTCCTTCTTCACGTCGGGGCGGTCCTCCAGCTCCTCGTAGAGCGAGCGCACGATGTCCAGCTTCCGGTAGTCGCCGGGGCTGACCAGGCTGCGCACCACCTGCAGGCACCGCTCCTTCAGCGTGAACACTGTGGGGACACACAGAGCGCGGGCACGGCGCGGCACCGCGCGCGGACCCGAGAGGCTCAGAACGCGCCGCGGCCGCTCCGACGTAACGCGGCCGAATTAACGCCGTGGGAATTACGACAGACGCAGAGATCGCGGCGCACCGCGCGAGAACCGCGCGCCCGCAGCCCCGCACCTGGCAGCGTGATGTCGGCCTCGCTGACGTCGGGCGCGGCCACGAACAGCTCCTGCCGGTTGACGAGCAGCCCGTCGTGCGTGCCCGCGTCGCGGAACAGCCACAGGTGCCCTGCGGGGAGCGGAGCTCAGCTCCCGGCCCTCAGCGCGCTCCCCCCGCTCCCCCCCCCCACTCACCGCGGTAGCTGTGCATGATCCGCCCGGTGCGCGGCCGCAGCACGGGGTAGTAGCGCGGCCGGCCCTCGAAGTCCACCCAGATGGGCAGCACGGCGCGCGGGCTGCGGTTGTTGAAGACGACCTCGGAGAGCTCGCGCGTGTTGGCGGAGCGCAGGCGCGGCGCGGCGGGACCCGGCGGAGCCATCGCGCACGGACGGCCCCGCGGCGGCGGCGGCAACGCGCGTGCGCGTAAGCGTCCGGAGACGGGCAGGGCGCCGCGCATGCGCGGCGCGCCGATCCTCGCGAAGCTGCGGCCGGTCGGCGGCGGCGCCGATGCGAAGCGCGATCCCCGCAGCGCTCAGCGGAGCCCCGCGATGCGGGCGGTGCCCCAAACGGGTCAGCTCCCGTCCCCGACGGCAGCACCGCGGCACGGCCGCGCCGACAGCGAGCGGCGCCACGCCCCGCCCCGCGGGACGCAGCCACGCGATGACGCGACGCGGGGCCGCCGCCCCTGAACGGGCCCGGAGCGCTTGATGTCACCGGGGCTGCGCTCCGAAGGGCGCTCGGCTGGCGGTGCTGGGCCGGGCTGCACACCGAGCGCCGCGGCCCGGGGAAATAACACAACCGACGCTTCATTCCTTCGCAAACGTTGCAACCTTTACTGCTCCTCAACACAGCTCCACGCGCGGCACCGTGCGCTCCAACACAGAACGGGAGCACTCTGCTGGTCGTGTCTGCAGCCCCCAGCGGGCAAAGAAAGAGTAGGAAGCCTGAGGCACCATGCTATGTTCAGAAAAAACAGGCTCTCAACATCAGTTAACCAACGAACCTAATGTATTGTAAATACGGCAGCACTCCCACAGCAGCTTCAGTCACCTCACACATCTCAGTGCAGTGCCACCTGCGTGCCAGCATCACAATGAAGACTGCACAGCACTGCTGGAAGTCTCTGCTCCCAACAGTCACTACGAGCAGGGGGCAGGCACTAACCTGGCACTGAGCTAACAGCTGAGGAAGCAAACAGCAGCATCAGCACACTGCCCTGCCTTTTCTTACCAGAGCATAAAGGATCTTAATTTACATGTGGGCAACAGTATAAATTTCAGATTGGAAAGATCCTAGAGTACAGGGGTACTACCTGTACACCCTTCAAAGATAACTAACTGGACTGCTAAGACTGTCATTTTAAGATACAATTTCTACAGTCTGGGGAAAAAATCAGCTGCTACCTCCAAAATACCTCAACACGTTTTCTACTATAAGCAGAGGAAACAAGCATTTAAGTGAGAAGTACAACAGATGGAATAAAAAAGTCTTAGGCAAAGGAGAGCATTAATAACGGTGCTACCAACTTTCAGCTTGGGCAGCAGGGTGGGAAGAGATAATTCAAGTCAGGTTTCAGAACCACAGTAGCACAGGGAGTTCTCAGGTTGGTCCCTGGTTCAGTGTTCACATTATGCAATTTTCATATTGTTTTTTGCTTAGAAACTGAGACACACTCGCAGCTGTCTCCTTCACCACTCTGCTCATCTAGAAGTTGTGGAGGTGTCTGCTGCCTTCTTCCTCGTGGCTGATTACCAGAATGACCTTTTCTCTTCCATTCTTTCCCAGGTGCGTTTCAGAAGATACACTGCAGCATGAAGTCCCCCCACGTTCACCCACACAGTTTGGCTTTTGCACCAGATGTGTCCCAGTCTCGACAAGGCCTGTGGCAGAAAACAGCACAGAAATCAGTGGTGGTGGCTTCTTCAGGGTGAGATAATCAGGAAAAATTTACCTTAGATTTCTTGACTATCCCAAATCATACCTGAAAATAAGGTCTAAAAACCACATTAAAATACTATTACTTCTCTCTTCAGAAACAGATCACCTTCCGTAGTGAAGTCACCCTAAAGCTCTTTCTGCAATAGGTTTTCCTATTCAAAGAGGTCTGATTTGCTTCTAAGGTTTGACTCAGAACATACCTTGATGAAGCATTTCTTGTCCTGAGTGAGCAGCACAGCTCTACCCGTGCCTGGTGTGCAGATCCGCCCCATCTCCGTGAGGCAGGCTGGATAGAGATCCCAGTTCTTCTTCTTTGACCCTATCCTATAACACAGATCAAGATCTCCTTTGTGACTGTTGAAAAATAGCAACTGCAGGTTGTTTTTTTTTCAAACATGGATCAGCTCATTTACCACCACATAAACCTTCAACCTTCCCTCTTAATACAGAGTACATACACTTCTCAATTAGGCCCAGTCAGGTTACAAGAGAGAACCAGCCCACCCCGGGACACACAAGCACATGCAGCAGTGCCCTGGGCTGGTGGCAGCTCACCTCTTCCCAAATGGCATGTCTGACACAATGACATCCACGGAGCCCGTCCGCAGAGGGAGATTGCAAATGTCCCACTGAATGATGTCTAAGGGCACTCCTGAGGAAGAGCTGCTGCAAGAGCAAAGACATCTCAGACATGCTTTACTGAAAACATTTTTAAATTGAACAACTCTATAACAGCAGCAAAAGAATAAATGGGAAAAGGTCAAGAAAATCTATGCAAAGAAGATTTATTCCTATGAAACGTTATGGGAAAATAAAATCACTCGTGCTGTTCTCACCTTTCCTTGTTTTCATTTTTCTTTAGCAAGGAGCAGATATTGCTTGCTGCTCTCTTTACAGCTTGTGGGTTGTTATCCCCAGCAATGTGGTAGCAACCAGGCCATTCCATTGCTCCCTGGGGGGAAATATTGATAAAGAGTAACATTAACATGAACATCACCTGCTTTCTGAAACAAAACCCACCAGAAAATCCCACCAGAATATGACAACCCAATTTGAAGTCAATGTCAATGATTTTAAAATTCTCTAACAGATACGTTATAGGTCTTAGGAACTTAAAAGCTCCAAATTCTTCTAGATTTTGCTTCTTCCTGTTATAGCTTTGGCAAGGAAACTTAAAGCCATCTAGTAAAAGTGTGCTCATAGCAGCTGAGAGGTTGGCAAGATGCTCCTGTAGTTGGCTATTCAGTTACTGCCATGAAAACTTACTCGTTATTCAGCTGCAGACACTGTCCCAAGATTTACTACATTAAAAACAAAGGAAGAATCACCTCTATGGGTATTGCACCCGTACCACACATTGGATCAACTATGATATCCGTCGGCTGCGGATCACAGAGTCTGAAGAGCAGAAAAAAAAATGAGAAGAGCCTTAAGAATATCAATAGCTTGTGCTGACAGAAAACTAAACTGTTTCAATCCCTCCAACTGTACCCTTCTAACACAACACCTGAATGTTAACTGCATTTAATAATTAGCATTTACACATGCCAGTCCAGTGAAATTCCTTCAAGGATGTTGCCATCTAGTATTCTGAAGACTGGCTGCTGGTTTGCAGCAAGCATTTACCTTCCTAAGCTGGGAAACGATGTTGCTATGGCTCTTCCCTTTTAATAAGGACCAACAACAATGGCTTTTAAGGAAGCAGTGGGGGAAATAAGGTCATTAGTTACTCATTAACTAAGAATGGTATAAAGTTATGCATTTGCACTGACCTAAGCATGCCGTAAGCAAGAGTTGAGCGAAGAGTTGTGGGTCCAAAATGCGTAATATTTCTTCTGTGAAGACTCTCCTCAGTTAAGGCAATGCCCACAACTACTTCATTATTGTGAATATTCAGGAGAACCTAAAGAAAAACTTGACCTAAATTTCAGCAGTAACACGACTTTCCCACAGTACACCTGGAAAAGGTTTAAATTGGCAGCTGTGATTTATACCAAAACCAGGAAATACGTATACAAGAGCACTATCCACTATCTTTAATGAGAGCAGAGGACACAGGTCAGGACTGCATGTTTTTTTCACGTTGTGATGGTGTTTAAAAAGCTTTGCTGGGGAGAAGTGGGGCTAAGTCCTGCAAGTCACAGTGCAGCATTTGCAAAGCAGCAACAAAAACCCCATGCCTGATCTCCTATGCAATTTGGAAGGTGAAGACATCATTACAAGAAAGGCCACCAGCCCTTAAGAAATTTGCAAGAAAACCACTTCATTTTATTGCCTCCCAAAATGAAAACTGTATGGACCACATCTGCTGGACCTCCTTCCCAAATCTCTGCTCTATCAAAAGGGAACAAACAGTAGACAACTAATGTAACCCTTTTTGTCCTCTGTACCCATATGAACAAGTAATACAGGAGGAGGTAAAACTTAGCATAAAACCTTTTAGTGTATCTGAGAGAGGAGATAACTTCTGAGCACCAAGTCAGCCACTCTGGGTTTAGTGATGTTGATCACTTATTTTGAGTGAGAGTGTTTGCAGAGCAAAGAGGAACGTGAGAATGAGGAGAGGAGCCCACACAGGGACACAGAAGAGACTACAGACTCACAAAGCACCAGCAAGCAGTGGGGTGTGAGGGTACATGTAACGTGCCACAGGAAGTACTGCTTCTGAGGAAGCCATGATTTCAGCATTCCTGACTTCCAGCTTCAGGATAATCTTTTAAAGGTTAAATCTTTTTAAAGATCTGAGAATCAAAAGTAAGAATTAATTTTTAAAACAGAATTACTTCCAGGGCATGGGACAATACCTCTACATCGAAGTTGGTCATGTCAGCCTTCCACTGGAAGTGCTCCTGCACAGCTCCTCCAAAGTCTCTTGCAGCCTCATTTGATGCAAAACTGTGCTTGTCTCCTGCTCTGTTACACGTAACACGAAACTTCAACACCTTTGCATCTCCTTCATCTTTCTTATCATCGCTGGCCTCCGTCCCAGCCCCAGAACTGGCATGCAGTTCACTTTTAGCCTCTGGCTGTTCCTTATCGTCCTCCTCATTTTGTAAGGCCTCTCCTTGTGACTCTTCTGTGCTCTGCCCCATAGCAGGCTCTGCTCCTGCCATGTTTGGGGCACGGTCCTCCTCCCCACCAGCATCCTTTTCATCTTTTTCCTCTCCTCTGTCATCATTCAGCTTTTCTTTGCTCTCAGTTCTCTGCAGATTATGTTTTTTGCGTTTTGTCTTTTTCTTTTTTAAGCTGTTGTTCAGCTCCCAAATTTTCAAAGGATCAGTCCAGGGCAGTTTTTTAACCAAATCTTCCAAATCCTTTAGAGCATCTTCCTTTAAAAAACAAAAGAAATTGTACTTCAAAGTCATTCCCTTCCATGAAAAGCTCCCATTTTTCTAACCTGCTTAAATAAGTCTTCCACACATGCAACTTTCTGCACATCTAATTACAGCTGGCAGCTTTTGTGCAATTTTTGCCACAACTGGCAAAGATTGAGCTGTATTTTACCTCACAGGACCTGCAGCATAAAATCAGTTATCACAGCTAACACTACATTAAGAGATCAAGGCAATATGTTATTGTCCCACATCCAAGTGTGACCTCCAAGGATACAGCTGCTCTCATTATAGGTTTCCCCAATGCTGCAAACACAACGGAAGGGACTGAGGCACACAGCATGACTGCACCTCAGCTTTAGCAGCCAACAAAGAACTGGGACAGCATTACAAGCATTTTAAAAATCCTCGTTCACAAAACACTCAAAGCAGTAAAATTAAATAACACTCAAAACCCCTAAGCAGATTGAAAACAACGGGTAACTCACCTTGGTTTCTTTAAACTGATAGTCTTTGAACTCCTGAACGACAACAAACAGATTATCCACAGACCTCAGCCGATGGACCTAAAGTGAGGGAGGGCAGCGGTGCTCAGTTACCGTCAGTTACTGTCAGTTCCCAGCCCAGGTGCCCAGAGGGCGTAAAGCACTGGCACCTTCCACCTGGATCCGACCCAGAACCGTTTACGTGCAAAAGCAATAAGTGAACGCCGACTCGGCTCCCGTGANGCCTCCTCCTCCTCCTAGCTTCCGCTTCCGGGTCGGGGCCGCGCAGCAGCGCCCCCTGCGGCCCGGAGGTGCGGCCACGCGCAGCGCTCAGCGCCTGCGGGTCTGCCGAGCTCCGCGTCCCCGCGGCAGTGCGTGCTGTGTCCGGGCGGCCGTGCGTGCTGTGTCCCGGCGGCGCGGCGGGCNAGCTCAGCCGCCTCTGCCAAAGCACAGCAAGCCCGGGCTGAGCTCTCACCGAAGCAGCCGAGGCAGGACGGGCGCTTCCCTACCGGCAGGCTGCAAAGCGACGGCATTCCTCTGTCCGCGGGGCCACACGCACCACCGGTGCCCGCATCGCGTCGGGCCGGTGCCGGGGGGGGNGTGCGTGCTGTGTCCACGCGGCAGTGCGTGCTGTGTCCCCGCGGCGCTGCGTGCTGTGTCCGGGCGGCAGTGCGTGCTGTGTCCACGCAGTGACGTCGGGGCTCAGCTGTCCTCGAGTCCCATCCGCCTGAACGGGCGAAGCCGTGGGGGACGTGTGGCTGCCCCGGGATGGGACCTCGTGCCTCCGCTCACTCGTGTCGGTGTTTGGTGGGGGCTCCGTGAATTAAAGCTCAGGGCCGACTCGGGTGATTGCCTGAATTATCTTGGAGCGGAAAGAAACATTTCAGCCGTTATGGAAATGGTTCTGCAGCGGAACGGCTGAAAAGAGACCGTAGTAACAATGCAAATGAGGCGGTGGGAAAGGGAAATGTGAACAGATGCTGAGCACTGAGTGAGTTACAGCCAGGACTCTCAGAGCAGCGCTGTCGTCTTCTTGGAAATGAGCAGATCATTACAGCAGACGTTTCTGTGTGCAGAAGTGTGTCAGCTGCCACTGCCGCTGTGCTGTGCTGTGCTGTGCTGTCTCACCTGGATCCAGGATAGATCTGTGCAGCCTGCTTTGTTTCCTCCAACGCAGTGCTGTGTGAGACTCTTTGTGTTCAGACAAGTCACAGGCGAGGAAGGTTTTCCAGCCAAGTGTGTCCTCGTAGTACTGCAGGGCAGAGCAGCATTATCTCTTCCCTGAAACAGTGCTGCTCTGGATCCTTGCACCCACTGAGTCTGTGAGAGGTGGGTGCTGAAACCCCATCAGTGGAGCATGGGGAGGAGAAGGTCGTTTCTTCCAGGGAGGGGAACTTCAAGCGAAAGGCCTCTTTGTCACTGCAGCACAAAGACTCCATAAAAAGGCCTTGCAGCATGTTTGGCTGACCTCTGGATCCATTTTTTGCTTTTATTGTTGGGTGTATACTGGATGACTGTCTTAGGTTAGAGAATTAAATCTTGTTCTTAGCTCCCTGCCGCCCCTTTTCTCCCAGTGGCTGTTAACACACGTCCACGCAGTGATGTGTGCTGTGCCTCTGAAACAAGCTGGCTGAAGGGCACTGGTCATCTCTGTCATTCTTTGCTGCCCCCCTTCCTTTGCAGTGCACCAAAGCTGCCTGGCACCCAGCTCTGTGTTCAGACATACTAAGTGAGAAGAAAACAAGCAGTTTGTATATCTTCCAATACAGAAAGCTTTTGAGCAGCATCGGGAGCGTTTCAGTGAGTGCAGCTTGTCAGGCCCCGTGTTCTGTAACCCCTGTGAGAAAGCACAGCTTGCAGAGGATTTCGGGTGATAGCTTTACCGCTTCCTCTCCAAGGTCGCTCTTGCTTTTCAGTTCTGTTCTTAGTCCTGCTCTGCTTACTGCTGCACAGAAAGTTCCCATGGATTTAAGACAGCAGTGAGATAATGTTTGGGGGCTTTTGTAGGTACCCTTTAACCTACAGAAACCCACCTGCCAGACAGCAGTCAGTTACTTAGAGAAAGCTTTGTAGACACACACACACACAAGAACAAAAAATAAAGCAAGAATGGAGGAGGAAGTTTGTCATTTCAGATTCTTCACAGCATTTTAACCTCATCTGTCTGACCGATGTGTAACCTGGCAGCCACTGCTGTAAGCTGCAAACCAGCCCGTGGGTCTGTGTGCTTCAGCCCTGCGTGCTCTCCCTGCTGCCTGTGTGGGTTGCAGAGCCCATGGTGCCCAGCAGTGCTCGCTGCTCGGAGCTCGGCTTCCTGCTCAGGAGTCTGCTTTGACAGCCAGGAAACAGACTTTTCACAATGCCTGCAGAGCTGGCTTAGGGAAGGAGTGGCACACACAAACACGTTCATTTCTTGTGATAACACACCCTGCAATGGGGTCTTTGAGTAAACAGGGTCACCCATGTGCCCTCTCAAAACCCAAGGCATGCTTACGCAGCGCTCAGCCCATCTGTTGTTGAGCTGTGTTCGTGGCTGTGACGGTTCCCCTGCGTGCAGCGAGGCAGTGGAAGTCCCTCTGCATAAATGACAAAACAAAACAAACCGAAAACAAAAGGGCTTCAGTACTGTGAGCAGAGGAGATCGTTACGTTCTGCAGTGAATCTGCTGTCAAGGCTTGCCTTTATTTGTGGGACGTTTTTCACTAATGAGGAAAGTTTGTCTCCTGAGGAATTTTTAATTGAAACAACAAAGCATCAAGTGGTGGCTGCGGAGAGAAACAGCTCCCAGTTCTGCTGGGTGGGCTGATCCTTCTGTCACCGGGCAGTGTGTGCATGCAATCCATACTGGAGCCCCCTGCCTGCCTGCAAGGAGTTACACTGACCGCCGCCTCGGCTGCAGGCTCAGGGTTCACCCACACTGCCCATGTGCTGATTCTTCCCACAGGAGAGCACTCGGGGCTCTGCTGGTATGGGCCCAAGAGCTGCTGGAATTGCGGGCACAAAGCACAGTGCTGGTGGGCCCTCCTCTGGCCCTGCAGGGCCGTCTGTGGGGAATGGCAGCTTCACCCCAGCACCGTGAAAAAACCTCTGCAGAGTGCATGCTGCACAGCTTTGTGCCGCCCCCTGGCGCAGGGCACTCCCAGCCCTAAGGAGATTTCAGAGCGTGAAGTGTCACATCGGATGCGCACCCCATGAGCATGGCTCCGGGCTGGGGATGGGCACTGCTGCGTCCCCCACTGCATTCACTGTGCTGTGGGAGGGCACGTGTGATGAAGCACTGCCTCCTGCTGCGGGGCCGCCTTGGAGTGGCTTTTCAAGTCCTTCCTGCAGCCGAGGGCTTTTATGTGTGTTTTGGCTTCAGTCAGTGTTTCAAACCACATAGGCTACATTCATATGTTTTAAATAACTTGATTGGGGGACCACACGCAGGAGGAGGGCTGCAGGATGAGACCACTGCTATGGGCCAACGGATAATTGAAGGAAGCAATCCTTGTGCTTCTTCTCTCCTACTTCAGGAGTTCAATTGGAGGGAACTGTAGTAACGGGAAGCTGAAATGGAGATGTGCCTGTCCCAGTTAGTGCTGTTAAATTGCAGCCTCGGGCTGTTTGATGAGTTCAGTGCAGCAGGCTGTGTACATTCCTGAAGCTGGTGTCTGTTCAGTTTGTCTGAGGCAAAGTTTGAAGGCAAAATATTGTCAGCTACTCTAATTGTAGCAGTAGTGGGAGGAGAGGGGAATGCAGCTCATGGAGCCTTGGTGCTCTGAGTTGTTTCCCTCGTCCTGCTGTCCTCTAACAAAGAACAGTGCTGACTTGTAGGCTTGTAATGTTCAGAAGGTGAAAAGAGTGTGACCTAAAAAGCATGACTTCTGGGAGAAATTGACCAAGAATGAGACTCTTCTTAAAAAAAACAAGGGGGAATTCACAGGGAGGTAATGCAAGGCTCACAATTACCCGCACTGTGCATCACTGTGGTTGCTGTGAGCACCTGACACATCCGATCAGTTCCTAACTGAGAGCAGAAGGTTACTGAGGCTGAGCACACGGCTGCTGTGCAGTGCCCTGAATGCTGATGAGCATCCGCACTGTTTGCGTTTGTGTTTTACTGCTGCCTTTCATGTGAAGCTTTGTTTCCCTAGCTGCTGATTTATTAGCAGGTAAATTGCAGCGTGCATATTAACAGACCTGCCAAATATCACTTGGGGGCCAGAAGAGACTCTAATGGAGCTGGAAGGTCTCTTTTTTTTCCTTCAGAAAAGCTGTCTTATAAAGTCCTTCTAATTATTCTCTAGGATGAACTCTCGCCATTAATATCGTAACATCCGAGAAGTTCTGTTCATTTCCCTGCTGTGGGGACAGTGAGACTGCGAGCTATTGTGCTGAGCTCCAAGTGGTGCCACGTATGTGCTGCGACCTCTGTCCTTCTCTGAAGTCATCATAATAAGCGCCCGACAGTAAAACTGTCCGTGTGTAAAAGCAATGATGTGAGTTGCATGGCCACGGTGCTCAGCCACTCCCACCCCACTGCTGCTCACTCCTGTGGCACGGAAACTCACAGAGTCAGAGCAGAGCACAGTGCCACGCGAGGGCTGTGTGCCTTCAGGACACACCGTGTGCTCCTGGTGATGGCGACATGGAAGTGGAAGGCCTCATCCTCCCTGCCTGCAGCAGGAGTGCTCCGCTGCCTGCTCCGGGAATTTACACCCATTTCTTCCACAAATTTGATGAGGATTCTGTTGAGAATGATCTGTCTGTGTATAACATGAGTGTGCACTGCAGCTGCACCTCATTTCACCAAACACATCCTGCATAGGAGAAGCAAATCATGTTCCTAAATGGAAATCTTTCTGCTGAGAATCTATGACAGAACAGTGGCAAACACTAACGTATTAAAGGCCATTCTGGACCATTCTGGGAGCCTTTCTCTTTAAATTTTTTAAAGCCTATTAATTATGTACAACTTGAGCAGTGCACCAGCAATTCCAGTTCACCCAAACTTTAGTGGGATAAGGTAAGTACTTTCTTTGGTCTGGTGGGCTATGTTCATTTGCTAACAAAGTTGTTTTCACATCCAGAAGCACTGCCATGTACAAATCAGAAATCAAATCATCTTGATGGTGAGAGAGCTGAATGCTTGAGATATAAGAAGGAGAGAATGTGACCAAGGTATGAACAGTGTGTGATGAAAAGACATCACGTCTGCATTAGCATGGAGCCAATGCTCCTTTGTGCTTCAAGGTTGCTGTGTGAAAAAACCCTAATTTTTCATTGTGTTTGTACATGAAGAATAGCAAAGGCTGCATTAGGATTCAGGTGATGCTGCCATCTGTGTGCTCCTCTGTTCCTTATAAAGAAATTCTGTGCAGAGAATGCTTGTCTCCTGCACATGGAACGACAACTGGAAGAGAATAAGAAATGGGTAACGGCTGTAGTGCCTCCTCCTCTTTAAGGTGAAATGGGAGCAGAAAGGCATGTGGACTTCTAAGGGTGAAAAATGGTTCTATTATGAAAAATTTCTCTTCTACATCTGGGCAGGATAAAAATAGGAGCTGGGAAGTGATTGAGCTAACGTGGTGACTATTACCAGATGGGAAGAATGCAAATACGGCCGTGCACGGCTTTTGTTTGGTCGATTGAATGTGAATGGCTCAATGGGCAACAAGCCTCTGCCGTCCTGGAGGAATAGAGTGGGGTCGGGGCTCCGATTTCAGGAGGGGCTGAGTTCACTCGGACAAAGAGAGCTACAAAATACAATTCTAAACCTAAGCGCTCCAGTGCTCACCACGCATAGCAACGTTTAGCCCTGGTGCAGTCCTGAAGGCGTTCTGAAACGTTCACTGCCCTCACTCTTCACAGACAGGGAGAGCAGGAGAAACTGTTAAATAAAATCATGCTGTGATATCTTTCTTGCTTTTTTAGGAAAGCAAACAAACCAATAAGTCCAAACCCACCCCAGTTATTTCAGTGAATTATCTCAGTCTGGCTGCACACGGTATGAGTCTGAACACATTTGCTGCACTGGGATTCCCCTTCTCACCACTGCTCCTACAGTGACACGAGGACTTCGTAGCTGTGCCCTCAGCTCGCATTTTCTATTATTAACAGCTTAGAGTTCCTGCTATGTAAATTCTGGCTTAGGCCACTCAAAACCCCGAAGGAAGTGATGAGGCTCCAGGCAGTGCTGCCCTGCTGGTGTGCCGCTGGCAGCCTGGTGGATGGAGCTGCTGCATGGCCCCAGCACAGTTCTGGGGGGAACCTGTGCCTTCCCCAGGATCACTGTACACTGTGGCAGTGGCTGCTGCGGGCTGTGGCTCAGCTCTGCATGTGCTCTACTCTCACCTCTCCCTCCTCGGGTATCTTCCACGACCACGCTGACCCTGCTTGGTGCTGGTGCTGGGAAGGTGCTGGCTTGCAGTGCAGACTCATGCTTTGGGAGCAGCAGGATGGGGAAACAGACAGATGTACACGCTGCATTTCCCACAGCTTGCTCTTCTTCCAAGCTGCGGAGCAAAGCCCCCCGTGTTAGCTGCAGCACGCCAGGAGGACTGCCTGGGAGGGAAGTGTTTGCTCAGTTGTGAGTTGGTTGTGGGCAGAATGGTGTGGGGAAGCGAGTTCCAGGAAAGCACCACTTTTCCCAGTTGTTCCCCTTTCCTTGACCAGTAACTTCCCAATGCTTTCACACTGTGGGGCTGTGTGTAGTGACAGTCACTGCTTCTGTGGCCCAGCTCCTTTCTAGCCTGGGTACTCTGTGAGCCGACCTGGACTGGATGTGCAGTGCCAGCTGGGGAATAGGGAGCAGCACCTCTTTCCTCATGCAGAAAGTGTAATTTAAACTCCAACCTGAACCGCACCTATGTAAAAAGTCAGCTGCGAGTCAGTGCCATTTAGGGCAGAAGTTTGAATGCTCGATGTGGAGTTTCAGTACCATTGTAGAAGAATTTGCAGCTGAATGGCTGCAGCATTCTTCCTGGGTGCCTCGAGAGCGCTTATGAAACTAATGACATTGCTGATTTGCTCAGGAAATAGTGCTCCCTCTGTTCTGGCCCAGGTCTTGCTCATGCAGCATATTCTCTATTAGGCTGCAGCAGGCTCTGGTGCTGGTGTCAGCTCAATTTCCTCCTCTTAAGTGCATGCCAAGAGCTGGATGCCAAAAGCTGACAGGGAAACAGCTCAGAAGAACCTAGGAATGAAAGAGGACACGGGAAGGATGCCAGAGCCTAAAGAAGTGAGATAAAGTGACTGTTGGGATGGCGACTGAGAAGGAGCTGCTGCTCCCAGAGCCGTTTCCCTCGGTCTTGTAGAAGAGAAAGGAACTGTTAATGCTAGATACAGCTTTTGTCCTTTTTCTGCAAGTATTTCTGGGCTATCTGCATGTCTGTCTGGGGAAAAGAGATAATGAAAACCCCAGACTAACCCTCTGCCAAAATGCCCTGTTCCACACACACGTTTAAGTGAGCAGAGAATGGGAAGATGACCAGATGGGAGTGAGAGGGCTGCAGGTGCTGAGTGGCAGCTGCAGAAGGGCCGTGGGGCAGCTCAGGTAGCGAGGTGCTGTGCGGAGCTGCCTGCAGACTCGACGCCTCCAGCTTGCTTCTGAAGGAGGAGGGAGGGGCTGAGGAGGTCCTTCAGCCCGTGATGCACAAAGAGCCGTGGGAGCTGTCAGAGCAGTTGCAATGCTTTGTGACCATCACCTACTTGAAATGCGCATCACTCCTGAGCTGGTGCCGCTTCTCAACTGCTGTCGGTTGTTGCACTGCATCGCGCCCATGGGCACCACTTTTCTGTGGCACAATTCAAGTATTTCCAGCCACCCCCTGCTCCCCCAGGAGGGCACAGTGCAGGCAGGGCCTGGGGCTCCAGGGGTGCCTTCCTCTGCTGAGAATGCAGGGAGGGTTTGCAGCTCAGGGCTGGTTAAGTTCCTTGCTATAAATACAAGCTGATAAGGAATTCATGGTACCGAAGCCGTATAAACCAGGAAAAAGCCAGAGTTCCCAGATATAGAGTCAGAAGTCCAGAAAAGCTGTGTGGCTGATTTACCTAATTAACAAAGAGGCTTTACATACCCCACGGTGTCTATTACCCTTACAAATGAATTTATGAGCACCCACTATAATTAATATTACCTGGTTAGTGATTTAATTGAGGAAACTGATGTGAATGATTTTTTTTAACAATATCTGGGTAAGATTAACCATCTTCTAGGGGATGGGAGGAAAGTCACATTTTTGTAGCACAGGGTGTGGGGTCACCTTTTAAAACAGATGTGTGCACAGCTCAGGAAAGCAGCTGGATGGGCTGAGCAGGACACAGCCAGCCCATGCTGTGCACAGACAGGGATCCACAGGGCCTGGATTTCCTCGTCCAGATGCAGAAGTTCAGGCTGTGAGTATGCATTTGCCCTCTAAGGCCTTCCTCCAAACGTGGCTGATGCTGACCCACATGTCTCTATGCCTGGAGTGCAGGAAGGCAGTTGTCACACGCAGAGACACTGTGTATTTATTTCCTGCAGCTCAAGCACACGCACAGAGCTGTGCACAGGATCTGTGCACAAAGGTTCCAAGTTGACCACGTTCCCATCTGTTCTCCTCACGGTGGTTGGTCGGTGATTCTGGTGCAATTATAACATGGCTGGCTCTGTGCTTTCACTACTGCACGTGGAAGGGGCTTCACCCAGGCAGAGGTCTTTCTGAGCCATGGGTGTGATTGCAGTATTCTAATGAAGGCAGTTCAGCTAAGGATTCATGGACCACGGGTTTTCTTGCCAAGCTGACAACATCCCTGAAGTGTTCTTTGTAACCTTCCCTTCAAGGCTGGTTGGCTCTGGGAAGGCCCTGGTTAAGGACACCAAGCATTCCTTCTTCTCACACCTGATACAATGCTATGTCAGTTTGCTTAGAGTTACCCTCCACCAGTGGAAGATGACCTGCTGCTTTACCCTGTGCTCTGAGTGGGGCAGTACTGCACGGTGCCCACACCTCTACCCTCAGCTTTTCCAGTGCCCACCAGTGCTGCTCTGCAGCTGCTGGCTCAGGGGGAGCAGGGTGAGACAGGGGACCCTCCCAGGACTCCCAGAGACCTGGTCTGGGGATGATGGATCAGCCTTCCATCAGGCGATGGGGTTCCTGCTGTCCGACCTTTGCTGTTAATCATGTTTCCTTTGTGGTGCTGGTGGCAGCTCGTGGTGTTCATGGGCACCACAATGCCGACATTTCTCTTTTCATCTAATTCTTCACCGCGCTTCTCTTTCTTGTGCTTGCCTCTCCTTGAATGCTTTTTATTGTGCTAAGCAGCACAAACACTGTCACGGGAATGCAGCCTCCTCTGCCAGGTGAAATGTAGCTCAAGCAGATAAGCAAGATCCTCTGCGGTCAGAGGAAAAAACAAAGGCAAAAGCCCCGACCGCTTTCCTTCCCCTCCTTTGGCACACTTGGGGAGCTGCTCGGCCGTGCGGTGGAGGAGGGAGGGGTTCCTCCTCGGGTGCGCTCCGCCGAGAAGGGGCGCTCAAAAAACCCCGAACTTCCCAATCTCCTTTCAGGAAATGACAGCGACGTGCTGGAATTCACAACGGAGCTGTGAATGAAGCCGCGGCTTCACCGGGAGAAGGCCCCCTCGGTTGCCTTTATTCGGCCCTTTTTCCATCCTGTTTTCCATCGGGCCCCTCCGCTCCATCAATTGCTGGCAGTGTAACGGAGGGCCCCGCGCATCTCTGCACCCCGCGCCTCTCCCCCTCCCCGCGCCCCTCCGCGCTGTGCAGCGCGGGGACGCCCCGGCCCCGTCCCGCAGCGCTGAGCCGCGCACAATGCCGCTTTGTTTGTGCCGCACAGCGGAGCTGCAGAGGTTCCCAGGCTTCTCCTCCCCCCCCCGGAGCTGCGCGAACAAAGGGCTCCGTCCGGGGCACCGCGCTGTGCAGGGGCGGGAAGCGACGGAACGGTCCCTACAGTGCGTGTGTGTGCGTGTGCGTGTGCGTGTGTGTGTGTGTGTGTGTGTGTGCCCATGTGCCAGGTATCCCGCACGGGAAACGCAGCGATGCGCGGCACTGCGCTCTGCACGGGGTAGGGACGCGTCGTGCAGTGTCACAGCCGGGAACGAGGGCACGACGGCCCGCACCACGCGGCCCTGGGGCTGTCGGCTGCAGCAGGTCCGTGGTTACTCATTATGGACCCCAAAGTGCCCAGAGACAGAGACTAACTGCACTGCAGATGGAGAAATGGCGATTGCATGTGCTACATTAGTTGCAGTGACTCGATGTCAGAAAGCGAGGCCGTGCCCAACAGCTGTCACGGTTAGAGCAGCTCCTCGGCTTCAGCAGCACTCGGGTGCAAAACGTTTGTGACAGCTCTGCTTCGTGGGCTGAGCCCAGAAACTGCTGTGCCCTGCTTCCCTGTGCCACATCACCCAGGTGCAAGGAGCCGATCCGTGTCTGTGGGACGCGGTCACCAGCAGTCCTGTGCCTGCAAATGCACTCAGGAGCAGCTGCATCCTGCATGCGATCAAATGGGCTCAGTCCTGCAGATGAGCACAGCCTGAGAGTGGAGCTGAAAGCAGCTCTTCGCACGGTGACCCAACGTCTGCAGGATCTGGCCTTGTGTCTGTACCCGTGATGCTGCTAGACGTGATCGATTGCTCACAAACACCAACTCAGGGCTGATGAGAAGGCGCTGTGAAGGGAGCAGCTAGCTCCTCCTCGCATGCAAGTTCTTTTTTTACTCGGTTGCTACAGCAACTCAGTGCTAAGAACAAAGATGACAGCAAGATATTAAATCTTACAGCAACTCAATTCACTCTTGATTTGTCTTCTTTTTTGCCTTCAGTAACTGAATCCTGCTCCACTAATTGTGTTAGATTTCAGATAGAAATCATGCCTTCCTGTGGCAAGGATTCCTGTGTTGCTTTTTCTTCCTTCCCTGTAGAAATCAATTACACTGAATTAATTCATTTAAATCCAGTGGGCGATTATAACTGCTAGGTTTTCTGGTTTTCTTCCTTTGGCGTGTGGACATCTCGTATTCTAAGCCACAGCTCATGCTCTTTTCCACAACCCCCGAAGCCTTAATGTTCTTTATTAAGAAGCAAGCAGTTCTTGGCACATTCCTTTTAGCCCAAGTTCAGTTCACGCCGATGGCACGGATCAAAACCGTGCATTCAGAATTACTGTAGTGGAGCTCATGAATTCATGAATGTTAAAAGTGTTGTTAAAGGGACATGGCTCTTTAGCTCCGTTCTTCCCACTCTGCGATCTCAGTTTTCTTTCAGGGCATGAGAAGGACACTGACTCTGCGCCTCTGGGCTCACTTCTACATGTGCACAATAGCCACATGAAGGTGCAATGCAATGTGGCCAATGACCCAAATAGCATTGGGTGGAGCAGCCGTTGTTGGGGTCCCAGCTCTCAGCTGTCCGAGGTGCAGCTCCTCCTGCAGACGGTGCAATGGCTCCGGCGGCCTCAGCTGCAGCAGGAGCAACCAGCCCAGGCACAGCTTTGTGCCACAGTGCTTTCAGTACAAGATGAAACCTAAGGAAGTACAGCAAGGGAATGAACTAGAAACAGACTGTTCTGTCTGCTCCCTGAAAGCTGTTGTGCAAAAGCGGTTAAACAGTACAGGCAAAGGCACCCCAGCCTGCCCTAGGGCAGCACTGCAATAGCCAAGCAGATTTCAGACACACACTGATAGTAGATGTTGACATGCCCTTCCTAAGGAGCCTGGGACACGGGTCTGCTGCTGGGACAGCTCCGAGCATTGTGTGGAGGGAGGGAGGGAGGACGTGGGTACCTCAGAGTGCTGCCGTACTACCGGAGCAGATCCGCTGCTCTGTGCACCCCTTCCTGGGACCCAGCTGCGCATCACACTCAGCATCTGCAGAGCACAGAGGGAAATGAAAGCGCGGCTCTGACTGCACAGCCTCTGTCATCTCCCTGAGGAAATGAGAGGTAACAGATCTTTATCAGGAAACTGTTAGCAAGAGACCTTTCACAACTGCTTGAGCAACCTGCACAGCAACTTTGGCCTTGTATAGCCAACGTCGCACCACATTGTGACTCAAGTGCCTCTTACAGAGAGTGACAGCTACAGGAAGAGCTGCTGCGGGCAGGCTGTGCATCACCATACCTTCTGCTTTTGGGCACAAGCAACTGTTCTCCATTTCCCAGTGATTTGCACTATTGGCCAGCGTAGCACTGAGTTCTACTGTTACTACAAAGGCTTAACAGCAAAAGAGACAGAGAGGTTTCTACTTAAAGAGCTCTGTTTTGCTTCTCTGAATGGTAATGCTTTTGAAGATGCTGTACTCACATTTTTGAAGATATCCTACTCATGATGTCTTTCCTTCACAGAGGAAAACAGAAAGCAAACTTCTGGGAAGCTTCACCTGCAGAGGAATATATTGGCTCCCGAATGACACCTGCCTATGCATGCTGATTGAGAGGCAAAAAGCTGTGCTTGCTGAGGGGACCCAGTGAAAATCTGCTTGTTTCCAGTGGACGTTAGGGTGCTCCATCACACCTCTGCCCCTCCCCTGGCATCAGTGTGTGCTGAGCAGTGCTGCTGGGACAGCCTGCAGATCTGTGCTGAGAAAACCGCTGTGTCAGAAAGGCCGCAGATGGAAGTGATAGCAGTTGGCTGCTTCTTTTTTTCCTTTCCTCTTTTGTCTGAGCATCTCAAAAGGCTGAAGAACATTTAAAGCCTTGCAGCCTCCCTGAGTTCTCACACAGTGAGCCTAATGCACAGGGAAACCAGGGCTGACTTGCTTTATTCTTTGGTGTGGGTTATTTTGGGTGCAGAGAAGGGATACATCCCTACTGCCATGCCAGTGCCAAGCTACCACAGCACTTCACACAGAAAAAGGGCACAGAGAGAGGTCTGGTCCTCCTACTCGTTAACACAACAAGATAACAGAACTTTGTAGGCAGAAAAAGGTGCACAAGATTGACAAAAACCAAGCACAGCACGAGAAGCTCCCGTACGCCAACCTCCATTTCACTCTGGGAAATGCATCCGTGGAAATCCTTCTCCAGCTGCGCTGCCTGCGCACGGCCACGCAGCACACGAGCACCAGGCTGGGTCCCAGCTCCACGGTCAGGACGTGTCCACGCACACGGCCACGCAGAGCCTGGCAAGCACCCCACGCCGTGCGTGCCCCCCAGCACAGCAGCACTGTGCCAGGGGCTGATGGCCGATGGGCTCTGCACCAACGGTGCGACACGAAGCGCTGGCGGTCTGATGCTGGGAACAAGGAGAGCAGCACAGCCTTTACCTCGAGAATTTTCCTCCATTTAGGAACTGCTGTAAGCAAACATTACCTCTGCTTCCTGAGCACACGCGGAGCTACTGCCCTGGAAGTAATCTGCATTAGCTGTACTGGAGTGACCACGTTGCCATAGTTACTGCTGGGTTCTCTATCCCTCAACCCTCAGGTATTTATAACGATTAAATCCCACTTCGCACTGTTCTTCATGCAAAAACACCCTGCTGAAGGTGTCTCAAAGTGAATTACAATGGGATCCTTCCTGTTAGAAAACTGCTTTAAGGACAGATCCCCTGATCCTAGGCTCTGCTGCTTAGCAAAGATCATTAATCTGTGACCGGACGATTTTCCCTCAGATATTTCTGCTTCTTCATTTTTAGTGGTATCTCTATATCAGAAAACACCGACTGTTACATAATTCCATGTTTGCTCTTTGTTTTTTTCTTTCACCTTCATATTGCAGACTGTTTTGGTACAAGTTGCTCAGCTACAAGATGCCAACCACACAGCTCTCCCCACGAGGCCGATGTGAGGAAGCAGAGCTGCCCTGGGATGCAGTGCTGCTGGATGTGCTGCCACACACTGCTGGAGCTGCCAGTGCTGCAGGGAAAAGAGCTCACCCTGCAATGAACACTTAAAAATGTTCTGTGGGTCTCTTTTCCTCTGTGTGGGTTTTGGTTTTTATTAAGGCCCCAGTCATAGTGGCCTTTGCTGCAGAAATGTCATGGTTTTATGACAAGAAAGAATTCCAAGTTGCAGTCTCAGTACTCCAAAGGCATGTCACTACTGTGTGCCTTAGCTTTCCCTGCGTTGGGAAATTACGTGGCATTGTTTTACACCACGGATCTTTGTTTCCCTTCCCAAATGCACAGTCTCCTGAGATTTCCTAGAGGAGAGCTCCTCTGCACCTCCCGGTTTTCCTCGGCATTCCCATCAGCCCCACTTCATGCACAGCTCTGGGTGTCCTTTTTCCAGGAGGCAAACCCTGAGCTGGGCTCCCAGCCGAGCCCCAGCCCTGCAGCATTCCCCTGCAGGGAGGGCTGCAATGCTGCTCGCAGCACTGCAGGTTTCTGCTCTGTGAGGGCTGGGGGTGTGTGCTGCGTCCCCAAGCTCCTCACCCCCCCCGGCACAGGGAGCTGCAGTGCTGCTGCCTGGCACCGCTCTTGTCACCATCCCTTCTCTCACTGGAGGGGTTCTGCCAACCCCACGCTTCCATGGGGGACAGATGTGGTGCTGACCTCTGTGTTGGGGCAGCAGATGCAGGCTTAGCCTGGAGGGTGCTGAGCAGCAGCACATTGTGTAAGTTCCCTGTGACAGTCTGAGTTTTCCTCCTGAACCTTTGACGGGTGATTTTCTGCAGTCAGTAGCATGCAGCAGGCACTCCTCTCCAATCACTGTGTGTTGCTTTCTCCTTTTCCACACCCGGCTCCCTAGGATGGATCCCAGCCCTCTGCAGAGGTCCCACACGTGTCGTGTGGACAGAAACCCTCCCCGAGCCCTGTGCTCCATGTCTGCACGTGCACCAGGTCCCAGCACAGCTTGCTTGGCCCCTGTGCTGCAGCAGAGCTCCCCTGGCCCTGCTGGGGCCCTGGGGACATGTGGCTGCTGTGTGCCTTGCTGCTTGCCCTCAGCACCATGCAGGGTGCATCTTCTGCAGCAGTGTTGCTGCCTCTGGCTGCTCTTCAGCCCTTCTAGTGTCTGCCTGAAGCTGAGAATGCTCTTCTGTGTTGCAGGCTGAGGCTAGGTAAATTATTTGTTTAACAGGCTTGGTCTATTCTTTGCAAGCTGGCAGAATAACTGTGAATCACCAAATCCCCTCGCATTCATTGGGCTGCGCAGAGACACCAACAAAAGGATTCATTGTGCAGAGCAGCGCTCCGAGCTCAGCTGGGACCAGGAGGACTTATGGAGGCCTGGCTCGCAGGGCTGGGAGCACGGGCACTGCGGCACAGAGAGCAGTGCGGGGAGCAGCGTGAGCCACCTGGGGACTGCTGCTCCTTGTGCCACAGACATCTGCTCCGTAACCCCTGGGAGCTGCTCCGCTCGGCCTCGGCCGCGTACAGCAGCCTCGCCTCGAGGGGCTGCGCTCGTGGGGCCGGGAGACGCACTTTTCTCCATTGAACGACGGCGCCTGCTGCGTTTGGGGCAATCCTTAAAGGCTGCCCCAGGCAGAGGGTAACGCGGTGGGAGCTGAGCAGGGTAACCGCTCCCGGCAGAGCTCCCCACGCCCCTCCGCCGCGTTCCCCGCTCCGTCTCGCGGCGTCGCTACGGACACAGCCCCGCTCCGCTCCCGCTGCTCTCGCGGTACCCGACGCCATCGGCTCGGAGGGGCGGCACCGAGAGCCCGGCCGCTCCCAGCACCGCGCCCACGGCCTCCAGAGCGCCCGGCGTTACGGGGACGGGGACGAGCAGCC
>VXAB01006160.1:67537-129419 GCA_013399175.1 Odontophorus gujanensis
GGGGGGGGGGGGCTGGGCAGGGGCCGCCTGCTGACTTGGTGCCATTGTTTATTTTCTCACATTTCAGCCTTTTGTAGTTGGCTTTGAAGAGTGATGTAACAGTCACAACACGCTCCGCTCGGTGCCAATTACCTTTCTGCTCGTGTGTAATTTGGGCACACTGATGTTATTGCGCCCTGCTGCGATGCAGATGAGGTATTCTCGCAGCCCATGGTACGGTGCTGTCCTGGGGGGATCTGCTGTCTGTGGCTGCGGGCGGTGCTGGGGTGCTGGGCCGGGCAGGATGCTCTGGGATGCAGCTGTGCTGGGGCTGCTCTGCTCCGAGAAGTTCTGTTGAAGACGTCTGCGGCGTTTCTGTTCTTTTCTTGTGTTTGTAACTGGAATATTCATGTGCTGCCATCAGTCCTGGCCTGACATCTGTCGTAGCCTCATGGGCTCCATATGTTGGATCATTAATGCTGGGGTTATGTATGAAGATGGTTTATTGCAGCACGGTGATCACATCTTGGGCTGATTTCTGGGCAGCAGTAGTGCAGGCAGAGTTTGCTGGTAGGCTCTGATCATTTTTTGGTACTGTTCTGTGCACAGTTACGTCTCCAAAAATGTCCATGTTCTCACCGAGGGCATCTGCTCTGCTCCTGCATCTCAGCAGCAGTTAACTCTGGTTTCCCAGCAGCTGAGGCCTGCAGCTGGAGCCCTGTGCCCTCGGGGGATGGCCGCCTGTCGCAGGCTGTGTTGGGGTCCTGGTGCTCACAGCTCACTCCCGGCCTTCCCCTTTGCTCGGCTGTCCCCTTTGGATAAACCCCAAGGAACCTGTGTGGACAGCTGCTGCAGCCACAGCTCTTCCTTGACAAGGTGCCATGTCTGCGTGTAACTGAGCAGAAGTTTGGGTTATAAACACCTCTGGGCCCCCGTGTCACTGCAGCCTGCAGAGGACAGGCTGCGGGGCTGCGGTGCTGGCAGTGGGGTGTGCTTTGCCCAATGGGAGCTGTGGTTGCTGGCATGCAGCAAACCCAAAAGGGAGCTGTGTGCCATCGGTGTCACACAGCTGCTGTGCGGGGTCTGGCTGTCACCCAAACCCTCGTGGGCTGTGGTGGGAGTGCAGACACTGCCTCCCCGTGCCCTCTGCCCTCAGCTCAGGCTGCATTGCTTCCCAAGGCACCTGCTCAGACGTGAGCAGCAGGCAGTGCTGGTGCAGGTGCAGACGGAGGTGATGTGCAGTGGGCTGCCTCTGGGGGTGTCACGTCACAAATGGTCAGGGGCTGCCAGCACATGGCAGTGTCACAAAGCAGCGCTGCTTGACAGGCAGCGTGGCAAAGCATAGCAGGATGGCAGGGAACAATGTGTTGCTTAGGCTGACTTCAGAAAAGTTGTGCTGGCAGCCCTGTGCTGGGAATGCTGGCAGGTAGGGGCTGGGGGACGGCGTGTGATGGGCGTGGGGCTGAGCCCTGACCTCCTGTGCATGGGGCACTGCCGCGTAGTGGGTGCACCATTGGTGTGGGAGCTGTGCATGGTGTGAGGAGGACTTAACTGACCAACAATCTTCCTGCACAGGGGTGAGTTATCGGCCATGGTGACTGTGTCTCCTTTCCCTCTTTGGAGAACTGTACCTTTTCTTTCTGAATGTGCTTTGAAGAGACCATGGCTGTGGGTGTGTGCACACACGTGGGGCAGTGCGGGCTGCTGGGAGCGCTGCAGCTGAGTGCAGCCATGGCTGGGGGGCTCTGATAGCACGGGTGTGTGTGTGTGTGTGTGTGTGTGTGTGTGTGTCTGTGTGCAGTGCCTGCGGCCTCGGGTCTTCATGGTAGGAGCAGATACCTGTGCCCTGCTCCTGCTGCAGGCTGCCCGTCCTTCCGGCTCTCCGCAGTCTTTGCCACCTGTCCGTGCACGGGGACCTCTCTGTTTCACCTCTCCTGAATGTGTTTGCTGCTGACAGATGTGGCCCTGCGTGGCTCCTGTCAGCTACGTGCTCAGGGTCCTTGCTTTCCCTTCTGCTGCACTGCTCTCACTTCAGCTGTCAGGCAGAGCTGGCCTCCACCGGCAGTACCAGAAAGGAGATGTGAAGGATACCTCTTAGGAGGCAGCTGTCCTTATGTGTCTGCCTTCAGTGTGCAGACAGGAAAAGCTGCATTAGAAATAGATGCTAATGAAGATATGGCTGCGTATTTACAGCTGCCACATTAAAGCTGCTTGCAGAATGCAGAGTTCGGTGGATCATATGTGCAGTTTTAATTGGTCTGTCTGGCCAGAATGACAAACAAATGTGTTTTCTTCCTCATTACTCTTGACTGCATGATTTGTTGCTTTAAGTGCAGCAAAACTAACCAGTTTTAATAATGTAGACGGAACTGTCTGTAGTACGGAGTAGTAAATCTTGCAGAAAATAGGGCATGCTGTTGATTGGCTATTAAATTTCATATTGCTTCCTGAAGCTTTTTTTAATCCCAGCAAAATTCAGGTCACTGTATGATGTGTGTGGCTGTCTGCAGGGAGGCTGCAGCGGGCCCATGGCATCTCATTCTGTCCGATGCTGGCAGGTGAGGAGCATCCCTGGTGTCCTCAGAATGATCACCTTCAACCAGTGCAGGGTGGTGTGGAGATGGGCTCGTATACATCAAGGACTCATAGCTGCTCTGTGAGCTGGGAAAACAGTAACAGTTTTGATTGATTTGGTGTTTGGAAATATAAAGAGGGCTTACAGACCTGAGGCCAAAGAGAACCAAAGTGTTTTTCCCATTTTCACTGGAGAACCACAGCTTAGGTTAATTTATCATTGCTTGTTAGCTCCATTGTGTTCTTTCCTATTGCAGCAGCTGCATCCTTTCATGTCTGTTCTCCTTTCCCCACACGATGATCTCTTTCCACTTTGCTGAGAAAATTTTGTGCAAACTCCCATTCCAGATTATTCTCTGGGACTGTGACTCGCTCGGGTACCGCTGGGGGAGGGGTCCGGACTTGGGCCCCAGAAAACACAGTGCCAGAGAGCAAAGTGCCACTCTTGGTGTGGCCGTAGGTATCTGCTGAGCACTCGTGGGGCCGTCTGCAGCAGAAGGACTCTAATGAAACTCATCTCGTTCCTGCTCTTAGACTTCAGAACAAGCACTGCGCTCGCCCCTTGGTCAGTGCCTCCCACACCAGCATCCACTCACTGATGGTGTCACACTGGCAGGGCTGTGTGCGGGACCCTCATACCCCAGGGCTGGAAAGGACATTGCAGAGCAGAGGGGAACCTGGCTGTGATTTGTAATGGAGATGAGCTGGAAGCCTCTAAAGGAAACCAGCTGGGTCTATCAGAGATGTTTTCTGCTACGCTGACACCCAGGGTGCTTCAGCAGAGTCCTGATGGCACCGTGTGTGCAGGTGGCAGAGCCCGGCTCCTGGCCGTGCTGTGTGGGGTGGGAGCTGCAGCAGCAGCGTGGCTGCGTGGTGCTGGGCAGGCATGGCGTGCAGCAGCGTGGCTGTGTGGTGCTGGGCAGGCATGGCGTGCAGCAGCGTGGCCTCAGAGATCCTGTAGAAGCTGCTCTGGGACATGAAGGTGCAGGCTGCACGAGCCCCTTGCTGGCTGGGTGAGGGCTCCCTGCCCTGCATGGCTCGGCTGGCTCCTGCATCATCTCTGTCCCTTTGGAGAAAGAAATCTCCTGTACAGATATGGGCTCTCCTGTCCTTTGGGCCTTAGTGAGCAGTGGTGGTGCTAGCGGCGCAGCAGCAGGACTGATGATGGGTTTCAATTCAAACTTTGTCACTGTGACCTTCTTCCAATGCATTGAGAAATCAAAATTCAGCTGTGCTTGGCAGCGTGCTGCAGCAAAGGGGCCTCTGTTGGCCCTTGCTCTGCTTCGGAGGCCTGCAGTACGTCCTCGAGCCCCTGCCTTGGGCTGGAGGCCTCGCATGGAGCCAGGAGCGAGCCTGCAGTGAGAACCTGCCACAACCCATATTGGTGGCCCCGAGCTGGGCTTTGTGAGGATTCCTGAGTGCAGCAGTGAGTAGACCGAGCAGTTAGTGGTCCGAGCAGTTAGCCTGGCCTGCGCAGTTTCGCAGTTCTGTGTCTCACCTTTCAGCATCTGTCAGGAGCGGGATTTACTCTCCTGTTCTGCTGACCCATTTGAGGTGGGAAAAAATCCATCCCTTTGAGTTCCTAAATCTTTTGTTGCCTGGATTTGCCTTTGTTTCCATAGCTGTTTTTCAGTCTGCCACCCGCAGCAGCCACATCAGTCACCTTCTGAAATGCGTTTACTGCCTTCAGAGGCATTTGTAGTCCCACGGTGTGGTCAGTGAGTGCGTGGTTCGGCGAGCACCGTGTGCTGCTGCGTGGCTGGGATGGGGCCACAGCCTGGAGGGAGCTGCCCTTTCTGCAGCCTGGGTGGTGATTTGAGCCCAGCAGGCTTTCGCTGTGTGGGCAGCAAAACATCCTCTTTAAAGAAATGAATATTTCTTACTAACAGCCATTGTGCTGTGCTTGCCCCACCTCTGTATGTTTTATTGGTGTGTATCATAGCAGCAAGGGAGGACACAGAAATGAGTAAACAGCATTAGCCCACGCGGTGATGGTGGTAATAATAACTGATACCTATCATTGGTGACCTCCTTAGGGTTTCCAGTCTTCTCCCAGCGCTCCTGCTTTGTGCCTGCGGTACTTCAAGCTGTTAACATCTCCCAGAGCCTGGTCTGAGAGCTGTTTTCTGGAAGATGGACCCAAGATGACTTATTTTGGTGTCCCTTTTCTCACCTCTGGAAGGCAGCTGCAGTGCGTTGGCGAGGCAGCTCCAAGCAGCGTGTTGCAACACACAGTGTTAGGAGAGGAAGTAGTGTATCAACATGAAATTGCTGGGGGTTGGTTGGCTGTGATGTTATTCCCTGGGCTGGGGTCTGCTCGGCACGATGGGGACAGTGTTTGTTGGAGTGCCACGGTGCTGTGGGGTGGTTCTGGCACAGAGCTGCTGTGAAAAATGGCACCGTCAGCAGCACGGCAGCCTCACGTGCCAGGCTGGGGAATATACAGCCGCAATATTTATCCCAGTGCTGTCATTACTCATCAGCGAGGAGGCAGCTGTTAGGATCCTATCCATGGCGGGGAGGGAGAGGTTCTAAATCATCCTCTTTGTTTTAAATCATACCCTTTGTGTTAAATCATCCTTTTTATTCCGAATCTTACCCTTTGCTTTAAAACCAAGGAGATGTGGAGAGGTGCGGTGTTGCAGCTCCATGTGGCAGTGGTGGCTCTGTCCTCGTGCTGTGTTCAGAGGGACCCAGGAGCTGGAGCTGGTGAAGGGGCTGCGGGGCTGCCTGGCTCACACACCTCGTGCTGTACTGCTGCACTACAGCATTCTGCTGCCATAGCTGATGGCTGCCAATGAGTGTGTTAGCTTTGCCAGTGTCTTTTCCTGACTGCTGAAGCCGTGCTGGTGCCCAAGGAGGTTCTCCATGAGGACGTGTGGTGCTGCAGGCTGTGGGTCTGGGACATGAGAGTTGGGGAAAATTGCACCGCATCTCTGCATCCAACGGCCTCAGAACAGAGTGCACATTTGTGTCCTCACTCTTCTTTCCTCTGGAGTTAGGGAACTGTTTTAAGGAGGGAGGGGTGGAAGAATGTTTTACTTGTCTTTTTTGCCTAGGCCTTTGGGAGGAACTGTCATGTATTTGGCAAGGGATCGCACTTGCCATCATGCATCTCGCTGCTTAAAGCAGCTCTGTAAAGTATTGCTGTCATGTCTGGAGAATTGAACTGCCTACATTCTAACAGAAAATTATTGAGCTTCCCCGCTGCACTTACCATTGCTACACATTACTTGTGTCGATTGGATGTCTGAGAGAAGAGAGGAGGTTGCCCCTTAGGAGGATATCCTTGATTCCCGGGTCTGTCCCGGCACCCCACCCTCTGTAGGGCAGACAGAAGGGGGATGCAGCTCTCTGGGGGAGGGGTTTTGGCTGTGGGCCCCTGGTTTGATCAGCATGCGGGTGGCTGAGCCAGCTGGGGAGATGGAGGGAGGCTCAGGGCTGTCGTCCTGTGCTGTTGGTGTGGTCAGGCTAAGTATTAAGAAAGCTGAAAGACGGTGAAAATGGAGTGAAAATAAAATAGCAGTGCTGAACCGTTTTTAACTTACAAGTATCAGGTGAGCTGGGAAAGCGCAGTCGCACGGCAGGTCCTTGCACAGCATTTGTGTTTCTTGTAACATGCACTGCATGGTGTCGTTCTGAGGGATTCGTGCTCTAAAAGCGTTTGTTTCTGTGCAGTGCTTCTCTGCTCTTGACCTGCTCCTGCTGAAATCCCCGAGGGGGCAATAAGCAAACACTGCGAGTGAAAATGTCGTATCATAAAGCCCTGAAAGTGAGACCATAACAGAAAGCACTTCTGCCGTGATGGTGCCTGCGGGATGGGGCAGGAGATGCAGCCCTGCATAGCAACGACCTGCCTGATGCTGGAGGTCTGCTCAGGGTGAGGGGTGGCTGAGCTGGGCTGGGGGCCCTGCACATCCCGGTGTGGTGCTGTTGGTGTTGGCTGCGGTGCCTGCTGCTGCATGGTGAGGTGCCCCACACATCTGGGAGGCAGTGGGGCTGGGGCTGCCCTGGCAGTGCTGCTGGGCTTTCCTGGCCTCCAGGCCAGCATCCTCAGGGCTGTCTCGCGAGGAAGCCGTCCCCCTGCTGTTGGCAGCAGTTCTGCGCTCTGCTTTTGTCCTTCCTGCAAGTGCACTCAGATTGCATGTTGCGGGAGCTCTGCGCTCTTTAATTGTTGTTTGTTGTCGTGGGAATTGCTTGTTCTAAAACCAATTACAACCTGACAAATGGATCTGTCTTATTTACAAATACATCCATCTGGCTGTGGACGGCCTGCTGTCACTGCCAGGATAATGTCAGGCCTTCGTTGCCATGCTGAGCTCTGAAGGGTTCCCATGCTGGCATCTCATCGCCCGTGGCCGTGTGATGTTCGCTGTGTGTTAGCACACGTGTCATGGGTAGCGTAGAGGGAAGTAATTTCTAAATTAATAATTTCCAAGAGAGAATCTATCAGGGGTGCTTAGCATCCCTGGTGGTGCGGAGCTGTCAGCCTGCGTGGGCCGCACTGCCTGGGTGCTGCAGACCTGTGTCCTGGAAATCGGCTCTGGAAGGGCAGGAAAACGGAGAGAAATGGGTGTCTGGTGTCAGGGTGCTTGGACTGAGAGCCCGTCACAGCATGTAGCTCAAACTGATTCAGACCACTGTAGTGCTCCAGGAATGTTCAGTTACAGCTTCAACGGGATGAGCAGCGTTGTGACACAGCCCTGCGGCCACCTGCAGGACACAGCTGGCAGCCCAGCGGGGCACAGCCTGCACGCACTCATCGCAGCATCGCTTCCTTCTGCCGGGGCCCTATGCACAGAGGGCAGAAAGCAGAGGGCTTCAGCCAGAGAAAGAGGGAGGGGGAGTTTAACTCTGAGGAGTTAAAACTGGCACGGTTGTTTCAAAAGACAGCTGCAGGTGAGTTAGTCATTGTGGATACTGTAAGTGTGACAAACTCAGGCCTGTTTTGGTTTGTGATTTATCTGGGAATGACTTCTACCTTTCATGCTGAAAAATCTGCTCTTGCTGGCTGGCTGAGTGTGAGTTCGTAAGGTGATGTGAATGGAAATGCAGGATGCAGAAGTCTGCTTTCAAAAACCTGTGCTTATGTGAGCAGGGCTGAGCCTGGGTGGCTTTGCATGGTCAGCCATACCACGGTTTCTGCTCCTCCCCATTATGAGACCCGTGCACCTGAGTGATGGGGAGCACTGCCATGTGCTGTGACTGCAGCTAACCGTGGTTCTGTGCAGCGTGTGCTCATGCTGCCTATGTGGGGCAGCCCCACACGGGGCTGTGTCTGTCTGCTGCAGGCAGCCTGGTGCTGCAGGGCGAGGGGCAGGATGCAGCACTTTGCACTGGGGGTTAAGTTTTGTTCCCAGTTTTACATCTAAATGTAAAACCATTTTCTTGGGGTCCATGCTCAGGCTGGAGGAGCACCCAGTGGTGGCTGTGGAGCACGTGGGCTTTGTTGTTTCATGAGGACATCCATGAGTAACCTTCAACCATGTGACCAGAGCGGCACTTAGAAGTGTTTGGGTGGTACGAAGGTGCGTTGGTCCAGCGATGGCTCTCCTGGTGGCAGCCATGCCATGCCCCCAGCTGCACAGCACCTGGTATCACCCGCTGCCTTCTCTGCTCCTCTGTGTTAATTAGTTCCCTAAAGGCCATCATGTGTGATTTTCTCAAAGGAGAGAATGAGCACGAGACCATCAAAATGATAAGGACCTCGAGACTGCTCTCACTGTTGTTCTGCATTAACACAGGAAGGAGCACTGCTGGCCTGTGCTGAGCACTGCTGGCCTCTGCCTCCCATGGCACGCAGCTCCCAGGGATGCATGGTTGATGTCACCCCACACCATGAGCTGCTGCCCATGTCCCTCGGTCTGCCTGTCCCCACCTGCACGGTCTGGGAGGAGGCCTGCCATCACCGCTGGCCCTGTGGTCCTTGGGCAGCCCCTGCCCACCAACCAGTGCTGAACGTGGCTCTTCTCAGCTCCCCTGTGCTGCAGGACCCGCTGCCCGGCACTGTCCCCTCGGGGTGGTGGATCCCAGCGGTCCCCACTCACTTCTGTGTTCAGAGGGAGCGCAGGACAGAGCGGGCAGCCCTTGGAAAATGGAAGGGTTGTGTGGCTTAAGGTGTTGTTGCTGTGATTAGCAAAGAATGGTGCTATAAATCTCTTTTGTTCTCTGTTACTGTTCTGTGACTGAGAAGGGAATGTGGAATTGTTTGGCTGGACCTGGTGAGTGGGTTTTGGCGTGATGGATGGTGGGCACTGCTTCCACAACTCATCAGTCACCGGGGTGCACAAATGGAAAATGGGGAATGCCTCGGTTCATCGGCACACGCATTTATCATCCTGGTTGAGGCAGCGTTGCATTGGCTGCTGTGCTCTGTGTACTATGGTGACTTGGTAATCAGTGAGACGTGGCCTGGCCTCAGTGGCTGGAAATTCCAGGATAATGGAGAACGGGCAGCTGTCAGAGCACGCCTGAGCCTGATGAGAAGGGGCAGCTCAGGGAAGCAGCGAGCACAAGCAGAGAACTGCTTTGGAGAAACCGTGTGAGTGCCTTTGGAGGCTGGTCCTGTCCTTAGGGGGGGAGCAGTGGTCGTGCTGGCTGTCTGCCCGAAGCATCGCATGGGCAGTGTGAAGTGTGCTGCTCACATCCACACTGCAGTTCACACCTTTGCAATGCTGTAGATGAGGATGGGTCTCCAGAAGCTGGCTTCAAAATGTGAACCTCATAGGTGTGGATATTGCAGCCAGCATCTTGAGACCTGGAGCGGGCAGTGGGGACACGGTGGCTGCAGGGAGCACGGCCCCAGCGTGGTTCAGCCTCTGGTGGTCTTAGTGCTGTCTGTTAAGAATTCATAGACAGACGTGAGTCCTTCTGTGTCTTGCTTCTTGTAAAATCAAGTCACTGAGCCATATTCCTAATCTTCCTTGGCAAGGCGGTATCCTAGGGCAGTGCAGATGTGAAGGTTCTGTGTAGCTTTGGTTTTCTGATGAGCACACAAGTAAAATAATGATGGGCTGGATTTATAGTACTTCATATAATTTGCTAATGCCTTTCCAGTCATGGTGGCAGAATGTGTGTCATGACTCTGATGGGGTAGCAAGTGGAGTTTGGACACAGTCCCAACTGCTGTGTGTTGTAAGCAACGTCCCCGGGTGTGTGGACATCACGGCCCCATGCTTCTGTCGGTGGTTGCTGTAGGAGTTCTCCATGCATGCAATGAGGGCACAACTGTCCTCTGTGCTTCTGTGTCCCTGTTCAGTGATGCTCCTTTAGCAGAGAGGATGTCATGAACCATTAGTGGCAGTAAAACTTAACCATTTTCTCCCATTTTGCATTTATTAGCATACTCTAATTATTCATAGAGATAATTACCCTTTACCAGTTCACATTAATTTAGATCTCTTTTGAAAAGCAATCAAGAGGAGCAGGGAATGATAATACATCAAAGTGAGTAAGAATACGGCACAGAAGACGTGCCGTGTCAAAGCAGCACTGCTTTCCCTTCCCACTGCGTACAGGAGCTCAGCTGGATGGTCACTGCTAAAGGCCGACACTTAAACGCATCGTCCATCTCAAAACTACATTTATGCTCTTTGTCTGTCTTACGTATCTCTTCAGTAAGGAAAAATGTTATCTTACAGCAGATGGAGATAGCCAAAATCCCCACGGTAGGTCATTCTGCTGTGTAACAAGTTGCTTGCCTGTCACTGAGCAGGTAGGCTTACTTCTCCATTGCTTTTGTTATCAGAGGGCACCTGAAACTTGAGGCTTCAATGAGTCCTTGCCTTCCTTGAGCTGCAGGGATGGTCGCTGAGGTCTGCTCTTCGTTGCCATGGTCAGTGTGTTTTGTGTAAGGTTGCCAGCAGCAGGAGGGGTCTGATGGTACACGGAGGTCTGGGAGAGTAACCCCTGGAGAAGGGCAAGGGCTGGCAGGGTTAGGTCTGTATCCAGGAGCAGGACGAGCCGTGCAGCGTGGATGGAGCCTCGTCCAGTGCTGGCTGCCAGGTGAGAGCTCCCAGCAGCACATTGCCTCGCTGCTTCTTCCCTGTGCTGCCCGGGTGAGAGCGGGGTGGTGCTGGGGTGCGGTGCCAGCAGTGCCTGTGCTGCCGGAGCTGCTCCAGCTCAGGCTGACACTGCTCCTGCAATTACTGCGCTGTGCTTTCGGCCTTCTGTTTATTCCAAGCTCCAGAGGCAGGATGTGATCAGAAAACTGGGGCTTGGTGCGAGGAGCACTCGGAGCGTGTTTCCATCCAGGTACAAGGTTTTACATTAAAAAACAAAAATCTGCAGAGAATGTAAAGCTGTGAGGAAAATACAGCTTTCTAGCAGAAATCTGACCAGCTTAAATTTGATTTGTAGATGAGATGGTAAGCATTGGTGTGCAGATGCAAACAAGCAGATTCTGAGCTCTTCTCTGTACCTTGGGGTCCAAGTGCACGTGTCCTTTCAGTGCCCGGGGTGGTTTGGGTGCTGTGCTGTCCCCCTGCAGCCCAGTGGGGACACAGAGTGGTCAGCACGTGGACAGCACTCCATTACAAGGAACACCTTTCTATTTCCAGCACTGTGGAGGGAGAGTTCATGGTGCTAAACATGCCCCCTGCTGAACAGAGCTTTAAAACAGAAGGTGCTGAGTAGGGCTGTGTGTGCTGTGTTTGGGAGGTGCAGCATGTGGTGCTCACCCCTTCCAGGACGCGGTCAGCCCCCAAGAGCGGGGACACCTACAGAACTGTTTCCTTCTGAAGGTCTGATCTGAATAAGTAACGCGGAATTTGGAATCTTTTATTTCTGAGGAATAGATGGGGTAAGGGATGGATGTCAGAGAAACTGGCTCTGAATTCCAGGGGATGTTGTTTGCTCAGCGTGACCCCAGTGCCAGGCCAGCAGGTGCTTGCAGCAGGAGGGCTGGGTGTGGGGGGATCGGGGACAGCACGGAGCCAGCAGGCGGGCTGGGATGTGTCTGCACGGCCCACATGGCTTCGGACCTCTTTGTGCTTGCCAAAATTGCAGCAGTGGTGGTTTTAATGCTAATTGTTCATCCTGGGAGAGCTGTGCTGGGGAGGGCACTGGTGGGAGAGCCCATGTGTGTGCTGTGATGGATCTTTGAGTTTCTCAGAACTTGTCTGGAGGAGACGCTTGCTTTTTGTTCCCTCTGCTTCATTGTAAGGCTTTTCTTTATGGTGGAAGCGTCTGGTTCCCTTCGTGTTGTGCTTTCACCATCTCACAAGGGGGCTGTGTTCTGGTGTGAGGAAGCAGAGCTGTTGGGCAGGGCTGTGGGAGCAGGGTTTTGATGCGCTATTGCTGCTGAAGATGATCTGCTGGGAGCACCCTGGGATGCACTGTACTGTACACAGCGCTGCTTTGCAGGTTTGTGCACACAATCACTGCTCTGCTCCTCGCCATGGACAGCTGCAGTCAGTGAGTGGCAGGGGTTGGTGCTGTGCTGCCTCTTCCGTGCCGTTCCGCAGTGTTTCCAGCACACAGTGATGTGGGTTTTGGCACTTCCTCTCAGCCTTCATGTTCAGTGCTGCTTGCCCTAGATAAAGCCCGTGGCCTCACAAAGCTGGTGTGTCGTGGGGGCTCAGGGCCGTGCAGGGGCAGGTGCTGCGTGGGCCTGGGCCCTCCTGCACGAGGCCGAAGCTCAGGCTCCAGGTGGGTGGTGGCTCGTGAGTCCTTTGGCAGCAGCTATGCAGATTGCAGCCTGAGCTTATTTTAGAAGAGCAGAAATCAGGAGCAATTAGCAATCTGGTTCAGGAGGAATTTATAAAAAGCAGCCGCAGCGCTGCCGCATGCGGGGGGCTGGGCTCTGTGCTGCCTATGGGCGTGGGAGCTGAAGGCAGCGCAGCATTTACGTGCTCGTGTTGCTGCAGGCCAGCAGCTGAAATAAAGCTGTGGCAGATAACTGATATGGGAGCTGCTGGGCTTGTAGTGTGAGGAAATAAATCAGTACAGAAGAAACACTGTGGTGATGAGGGGAGAGTGTAATGTGCAGCTGTACTATCACTGCCAGGACAGGAGCAGCCGTGAGCCGGTGCTGGGACGTGGCAGGACGTGGGCCAGCACCATCCCACCCTGGTGTGTGTCTGTCCTCAGCTGGTCCCTCCTCCTCAGCATCTGAGGACGCATCGTCTGGGAGGAGGAAGAGCTCTTGTGCCGCGGCAGGATGTGTGTGTCTTCCTTTGAATTGTTTGTCTATCACC
Source organism: Odontophorus gujanensis (assembly GCA_013399175.1). NCBI lineage: Eukaryota > Metazoa > Chordata > Aves > Galliformes > Odontophoridae > Odontophorus > Odontophorus gujanensis. The sequence continues at coordinate 80,287 of VXAB01006160.1, forward strand.
ATCTGGTCCTGTGCCCACTAATAAATGGAGCCTGGGGTGCTGGGGAAGAGGGTGAGGAGACAATATGCCTCGCCGATTTTCTTTGGAGGAGGAAGTAATGTGATCACTTGATAGCAGAGGATGTGATGACTCATGTAAAGTGAAGCAGTGAGGGTGATTATCGCCCTGCGTGGTGCGTGGCAGCTGCACAGTCCAACCATCCTATAAGCTGCATGTTATTAGCCTCCACTTGGGCTGTCTGCAGCCTGAAACGCACTCAAGGTCTGTAGCTGGTGATGAATTCATCATGAATTTGTGCAGCATTTGGGTGGGACCAGGGAGCTTCTCCATTGTGTGCTCTTTGCCTTCCAACACCCACACCGCCCTTCTGCAGCACAGTGGTGTCCGATATCACAGAGTTTTTTTCACCTGGATTGGGGTTGAATTAAAACTAGACCAACATGTAGAATGGGCACCCAACTCGTGAGCAAAATTTCCTCCTTGTTCTTTAAACTGCTACAGAGCACAGTGCTGCTGTCTGAGCTGATCACATGCTCTGAAAGGGGTCTCCTTCATGTGAGAGATCTGCTGACTTGGATCGAGAAGAACCGTCAGTTCTCTTTAACCACAGCTGTAGCAGATACACCGGCACGGCCTGAAGCAGTGATGGAGCACCTGGTGGGAAGGCAGGGCAGCCAGGATCCGGCCCTTCCCAGCCCTCACTTCAGGGTTGGCAGTGGAGGTGAGGGGATCTCGCTGGAGATACCTGAGGCCTTCTGGAGGTAAGCCTTTATTTCTGTGCCTGCAGCTGTTGCATTTGAGCAGTTCCCCACCTGCTGCACTCTAGGACCGTGCTATTCTGCAGTGATTGCTGTGCTTCCATCACTTCCCAGCACCTCTGTGCCAAGGGCTGTGTCTGCAGCACTGTGAGAGTGGTCCTCAGATACAGAGGATCATGGGATCGTTGGGGCTGCAGGGGACATTCAGAGGCCGTGTAGCCCAGCTCCCCAGGCCATGTGAGGCACTGTTCTCAGTGGCAGGAGACGTGTGAGTGCCGGGGCCGGGCGTGCTGCTGGCCCTGCAATGGGATGCCTGGGGAATGGGCACCCGAGGTGAAGGCTTTGAGAGTTGGGGCCCTACATAAAACCCAGACTTGGTTTGGTTTTGCAAGGCGGAAACTCAGTCTTTCCACTCCCTATCTTTTCCTGGCTGCTGTCGGTGCTCGCGTGGTCTGAAGCTGAGCTTGCAGCTGTCAGTGGAGGGCCGTGCTGTCATCTCCTCTCACCGAAAGGCACTGAAAGATGAAATCCCTCCTTATCTGTATGCTTCCCTTCTGCCGTTTCCAAGCTGGTTGGGTATGAGGACAGCGTTGTCTTATTGTTCACGGCGTAGTTTTCTTTTGCTGTTCCCATATTATGTTTTTCCTGGAAAGGAGGTCCCCATTCCTGGAGGTGTTCCAGAGCTGCAGAGATGTGGCACTGAGGGACGCGGGCAGTGGGCGTGGTGGGGTGGGTGGGGTGGGATGTGGGGGTTGTGGAGGACTTTTCCAGCCTTCCTGGTTCTGTGCTTCAGGTGAAGTTCAGGCAGTGCTCAGGGTGTCCTGCTTTGAGGGCACCTCTGGCTCCCCATGCATACATCTGTTCTCAGCAGTGACGCTTCCAGGTGTTCAGTTTGATCTTTTCCTGGGAGATATGCCCATGTCTTGAGTTTCAAATCATCTGAGTCAGCATTTCAAATGCTGAGCCAGGGTTTGAAGCCTGCTGAGTCAGCATTTCCCAGGGACTGTCCCGGGGATGTCCTTAGTGGTGTGCAGGTACGGTGCTCAGGGTGCTCTCAGGGCAGCGTGGGGACGGGTGCAGTGTTTGCTTTGTCAGCTGCACTTGGTCCTTCTCACATCTTGAGCGAATGCAGCAACCAGCCTGTTTGGCTCTTGCTTTTTCCTACGTTAACCAGTTCCTCTGGATTTGTTTCTTCTTCCTTGCATTGCTGATGAACACAGGCAGCACGGAGTGGAGCAGCCGGCGGTCAGCCTCCCACCTTTCCCTCCTGCACCCACCTCTTCAGCCTTGTCTTTCCCTGACCAGCGAAATGAGTGATTTGTGCCCTCTGGAAGCTGAAGTCTCTCATGGTTATATTTCTCCTCCTGACAGTTCTGCTGGCTGGGACAGCAGCACAGGACTGTGGCTGGAAGCATCTGCCCGGGCACTGCTCTTGGGGATCGCCCCTTGCAGTATGTGGTTCTCCACCTCTGCACCCTGCCTGCTTCTCTGCCTGTCTGTACTGCTGGTTCTTCTGAGGAAGAGATGTTTTCCTGAACTGATGTCTGAAGCATTCCTGCAGCTCTGCCTTCTCCTTCTGGCTCTGGCTGATAAGGGATTGGCCTAACTTAGTCTGGGAGGCGTTATCTTCTTTTTTGTTGATTTCATTTTGTTCATATAGATTTGTGTCCTGCTAACGTGTTGTTTTTATTACGTCAACACACTTAAAAACTTCGGAACTTTTTTCCTGGAAGGTTTGACTGCAGCTGGAATAAAACCCTCTTGTGAAGCGGGCAGGGCTGGTTCACATGCTGGGATTTCTCGCTGTGGTGCATGGGGTATACATGCTGATGTAGGCAGGGAATCCTACAGGGAAGGATGGCGGAGGATACCCAGGTGTGCCTGGAAGCTCCCTCCCCTTTGCTGGCATTGTCAGGTCAGACTGCTCGGGGTTTGTCTGGGAACAAGACAAACCAAAAGAAGGAGCTGTGCATTGCTAAGTGCTTCCTTGGTCTGGATCCATCGTTAGTCCTATGAAATATAGCTCTCAGAATATGGATGCAGTCAATGCAGGGCAGTATAGCCCAGACAACAAAGTGCATGAGAGAGTAATTGAGGTTTACATCTCTGTGCTGCTGGTGGCCAGACAGAAGTGGAGACACGTGCCACCAATCCAGAACTTGGACTGTGGGGGATTCACAGGATCTCAGGGCAGTTCTTGGGCTGTCGGTGTGCAGCTGCAGTCACTGTGCAGAGAATACTGGTTCTTAACACAGAGCAACTCCTTTCACTGTGTGTACATTGCTGTCTCCTGGGAAGGAAAAGGACTGAAGAAAGAATGGAGAAATCGAGCGGCTCCAGGGGTAACTTAAATGAAGAGAAGCCATGTGAAAGTCAAACAGTGATGTTGAGTGGTGTGATTGGAACGCCTCGCTGGTGGCCGTGCAGTTGCCAGCAGTAGGTATCAGCTTGCTGCCTTGCAGTCTGGTTTGGAGATGGACTTTCTGTGCCAGAATTTTCTTTCAAAATCCTGAGTTGTTTCTGGCCAACATGGCTATCAGTGTAAAGAAAGAAGGAAAGTTGTTCTCCAGAACAAACTGTTGACCACACAAGGAGGAAAGCATCACACAGTTGGCTTTTCTGGACTGCTCACAGTTCTGGCCAAGGTGTGGTAGAAACTGAAATGGAGGATGATGACGTCGTGGCGGAGGGGAGCTCTCATTGCTGTGCAGGTCGTGGTGCTGAGCAGCGCTGTGGGGCTGTGGGGTGCAGCTGCTCCCCTCAGCCAGCCCTCCTTCCATCCTCCTGCTGCTGGAAGTGTCCCCAGTGATGTCAGTGGAGCAAGGATGCTTCTTCCATTACTGGGAGAAATGATATGAAATGTTTGAATTCTGCTGTTTCTCCTCTGTTCTGCAGTAATGCTGAACGTGTTGCCAGGTCCTTTCGAAAACTGTGTAGTTGTCAGTGCATGGAGCTCATTATGGGCTGCTGCTCAGGCCTGGTTTGGAAGCTCAGAGATGTGCAGTCCATTCACTTTGGGACCAGTTCTGCTCATGGATTTGTCTGTTTTTTGCCCCACATGATTGGATTTGTTCTTACTAGGGAAAAGCATTGCTACTCTGGAGTTCAGCTTTTAAAACTGTATTTGTTGAAAGAACTTCCCTTTGCTGATTTTCAGGCAGTACATAGCATGTAAAAAATGCTTGTTTTGGCCGTGGTAGAAGCATGGTGGCCATCCTTGATGCCGCAGAGCAGCTGGGAGCACTTTGGGTGCACCTGGGCTAGGTGCTGGGCTGCTCCTCTCCGGTTGCTGCTTCCTATCTTGTGCACTCGTGGACTGACATCCTGTTGTTAAATTTAACATAACTGCAACACAGCCTTACGTTTCTCATCAGACAGCCTTTACCCACGGGAAGTTTTGGTCTTGAGGGTTGGTTGGTGTTGATGATAAACACCGTTTACCCCCAGCCATGGGTCAGCAGAGCTCCCAGGGTGGGCCTTGCTCTGCTCTGCGCACCGAGCTGTGCTGTGGGTGGGTGCACTCTTTTGAGCCAGCTTGCCATCTGATATTTGCAATAAACTATTGAGGCTAATCACAGTTGTGAGGAAAACAGCGGCTTTTGTTGCCAAGCTTGCTTTTGTGCTTGTCACAGCTCAGTGGGGTGAAGCACTTGCCCAGGATCTGTGCTGTGGGGCTGTCCCCTATGGGGTCAGTGCAGGCATGGTTCTCCTGGGCAGGTGTCACAGCCCCTTCCCAGGCTCTGTTTGCTTCGCCTTTGTTCTTTATGTTCATTACTCAGGACAGTGAGTGTTGCTGGGCCTCAGAGATACCTACAACGCTGACCACTTTTAGGTGTTTCTTGGCTTGTTTGAAACCCTGGTTGTCTCCTAGGTGTGTAATACAATGGAGAAGATGTGGCAGAGCTGTCCCACTGTCTCGGGGCAGGGAGCTCTGCTGGCCATGTGTGTCCCTCTCCTGGGCTCCAGAGCAGCAGTATCTGCTGTTCTGCCCTTTGACAGCACTGCAGGCCTCACTGGGGAGCTGTGCTCTGCGTCACGTTGTCTCACTTCCACAAGGGACCATAGTTTCTAGAGCAGCTGTACACTGCTGACCCATGCTGTACTCTTTGTTGGATTGTAGCATCATTGAGGTTGGAGAAGACCCGTAAGGTCATCATGTCCAACCAGCACTGCTGTGGTGTGTGTCCCTGGGGCTGGGAGCCCAGCTCTTGTCGCTTTGAGGTGGGGAGCACTGGAGCCAGGGGTTACTGGGAGGTGGGCAGGCTTGTGGAGCGCTGCTGTCCCTCTGTGTGCTGCCAAGGGATGAAGTTTGCTGCACTGAGGTCGCTGGGAGCTCTGCCACAGACTCAGCTGGGGCCAGAATTTCAACATGATGTTTGTGGACGTCTGAAATGCAGAGTTCCTCCTGCCCAGGAGAATGCACGTAAATAGATGTATCCCTCAACTATGTGAGGACACAGCACTAAGGGAATAGTGAGAACAGATACTGCTGGTAAAGGCTGTATTGTACTGGTGGCATTCATCTCAGGTTTCACTGTTAGATTTTAGAGAGATGAAACTGTGTGGAAAATAAACCTCAGTGAAGTGCGGGTGGAGCTGCTTGAGCAGCAGCACGTTAATGCTGAGCTGGAACTGAGCTGGGTTCATCCTGACCTCTCCACTCAAGCATGTTGCTGGTGAAACGAGGGCTCAAATTGGCCACAGTTAGTCCCAAGGAGTTTTGTTCTTTGTGAAGTACTGCATCATCTGTGCGGTCAGAGGTTTGCTATTTGAAGGCATGTAGCTGTGCTCCGGCTGTGTGTGTCCTGCCAGTACTGTCCTTGCTGGGGAAGGGGTGAAGACAAGCGGTCCAGGATAGGAAAGAATGAGGTTCACCCTGATCTGCTGGGCAACACGCCCGCATCAGCACAGCCACGCTGCTCTGAAGTCTGCAGAAAGCTGGGGCAGTGCCTTGCTGTGCTCTTCAGTGACATGTTGGTGGGTCCCTGACCACAGCCCCCACGTGTGGGGCTGGCTGTGCTGTGGGGTGCAGGACCTGAGGGCCCTGAGCTGCCCCATGTTCAGGGGAGCAGTCAGCAAAGCCACGTCAGCAGCACAGGGTGCAGCTGCTCCGTGTCTCGGTGGGTCCTGCCATTCATCCCAAGAGCTGCTGCTGAGCCTTTGTTTGCCAAGGAATTTTGTTTTCTCCGATATCCCTGCCACTGCATTTCAGCAGAGCCGAGGAAATAATTTTCTGCCTCTCATCCTGCATTGTAAATAGCAGGAGTGCTCATGCTGAAAGCTGCCTTCGTATAAGGAGGACCAAACAAAACCAGAGAGGAAAGCAAATGGTGAAAGCTGAGTGCCCAGCAGGGAGCTCTGCCACACTGGCTGCACAACAGCTCGTCTGGGGATTAATTGGCACCGTGGTTTTGTGTATTTCGAGTCAGAGCAGCTCATGTGGAAATGGGACTGACCATACAAGTTTCTGCCATGCTTTGCTTTCCTGCATTAATTACACCACAACCCTTAATTTTATTTTTTGCTGTGAACCGTGTAAAAGACAGCATCAGCTCCTGCAGGTTGGTGTCCCCCCCCTGCACTGCATGGCCTCGAGCTGTGTGTGTGTGTGTGTGTGTGTCAGGGGGAGGGCTGCGATGGGGTGGAGGGATCAGGGCTGGGGAGAAGGAACAAGAGAGGGAACTGAAAAGATTGGAGCAGCTTTATTGGTATTCTTTGTATCTCTGTGCGTTACCATGTCTGTTAAGAACTGTTCTAGAAAGTGCCTCAGGCTGTAATTCTCTGTGAATTGAGAGCTGGAGATCAGAGCTGTGTTTAAAAAAACCCTCTATCAAATGGGCTCAGTGGAGCAGAGAGCTGCGAACAGTCCTGCGTTGGCAGCAGCAAGAGTGGGAATGCAAAATCCATATGGGACGTAGTGAAACTTGCACTGACCTTGTGTGGGAAGGAGGCTTTCGTCAGCGGGGAGCGTGAAGGCTTTTGGCGTTTTGTTAGGAGCTGCACTGCTGTGCCCTGTGGGAGCGTACCATGGCTTTAGGAGGCTTAATTCAAGCTGCTCCTTGCCCAGTGGTGCTAGTGCATGGCAGCAGCACTGTGCACCAGCTGGCATTGCCCCGTGTGTATGCTGTCCTACCCCATGTGCTGGGGCTGTGGGGCTGGGGCTGCACGTGGCTGTCCCTGAGGTCCCTCCGCAGCAGCTCCTGAAGGAGCAGAGCTGCCCTGCCTGCCTGCGTGGCCTCTGTAGAGCCTTTCCAGCACGTTCACTATTTCCAAGGTGCTGTGTCCTTTTAGGTGACCTTGATGCAGCCTGCAGCCCCTGGTCCCGTTTGTGCTGCTGTTCAATTAAGCAGTGATGAGGTTGCTGTGGGTGTCCTCGCTCAGAGCACAGAGCTCACCTGGCAGGCTCTGCCCGGCCCTGTGTTTGTTACAGGAGGAGATGCTGACAAACAACAGTTCCTATGGCGGCAGCTGGCACCTCCTCCATGTGAGATGCTTGCTCATTGGAGGAGCTCAGAGCTGTCTGTGACTTGTCTCTGATTTCCTTCCGTGCTTTGCATGGTTACTGTTTAAGAAATCACCAGTTCAGACTGCAGCGTGGAGTAAGGGTTGGGCAGGACAGCACAGTGCTGTGGCCGTGGGGCTCTGAGCCCTTCATGCTGGTGCTGTTCTGGGCTCTGTGGCACTGGGGCACCACTTATGGGCAAACTGTCCATTCTGTAGGCACATGTGGATAAAGCGAGGGCATAATCAGCCTTCAGAGTGGCAGCTGGCCAGCTCTGCAGGCCAGGTTCTGTGTGCTTATGCAGATGCTTATTTTGACAAAGCACAAGTTTTTAATGGGAATGCATTTCTGCAGCTCTCGTTCTGTTTCCTTTGTTACCCTTTGCACTGACAGGCTTGCTCTAAGGCACTGGGACGGCCGTCCCGTGTGCTGTTGCTTACCCTGTTCTCCCTCCCCCGTGTGCCCGCAGAGATCCGCACGCAGCTGGTGGAGCAGTTCAAATGCCTGGAGCAGCAGTCGGAGTCGCGCCTGCAGCTGCTGCAGGACCTGCAGGAGTTCTTCCGCAGGAAGGCCGAGATTGAGCTGGAGTACTCCCGCAGCCTGGAGAAGCTGGCCGAGCGCTTCTCCTCCAAGATCCGTGGCTCCCGTGAGCACCAGTTCAAGTAAGTGCTGGAGTGGGGCGTGCCACAAGCTTCTTTGGGCAGGAGAATAAAAGGTGTTGGAGGCAGGTGTTGTGGAGCTCTGGGTCCTGCTGCTGGTTTGGTGGTGTGTGCAGTGCAGCCCCATTTGTAACCTGGGCATTATTCTGACATCGAGAGATCGGGGTGTGCCGTGCTGCAGACAGATCTGCTTTCAGGCTTGGAAGCAGCTTGCAGAAATGTAATTTGTTACACTTCTTACAAATGAAATATGTATGTTTTCCATGTAAATATGTCAAAACAAAGTTTTGCAATGGGAAGTACGAGCTGGATCTGGAATAGTGTGACACTCAAACACTGGTGAACACTGAGAAGTCCTTGGATGTGTGAAGATGCACAAGTTTCCAGCAGTGGCCTCTCTTGAGAATAAGCATACTCTCAAACATGGATGGAACAGGAGAAATGCAACCAACCAACCCTTGAGGCAGGATGTGTGCCCAATGGGGGTGGAGCTGGGGGTCCCGGGACTGGTGCTGCTGTGCCATGGCCCCATGTGCTGCCACCACAGCACTGCTTCCCTGCAGCACTGACATTCCTGGCCTTTGTCTCCCAGAGCTCTCATCTCTCTGACAGCTGCGGCCCTGAATTCAGCAGGGAGTGCTGAGATGAAACAGGTGTCACTCAGTGCATTGGCCAACGGATGCAGCCACTTTCCTTGGGTATGGAGATTTTTGCCTGTCAGATGCACTTAGCCTTGCTAATCCCTGACTCTTCACAATCTCTCTATAACCTCCTGTGATTATTTTTTTCCCGTTTCAACTGCAAGAACAGCAATTGCTGCTGTTACATTACTAAATCCTATTTATTCCATATTAGTAAATCCCATTTAATCTGTTTACTTGGTCTCTCTGGTGAGCAAGGCTTTGCAGGTGACTCGTGCAGAGCTCTGCTCGCAGGGCCTTGCTGTTCCATGCTGCCTGCTGCTCCCCAGCCGTGCACGGGGTGGGCTGCAGGGCAGGGCTGGGCAGGGTGCCTGTGCCTTGGCGCTGCCAAGGGAGCTGGGGCACAGCTCTGCTACGTGTAGGAGAGGTGCTCGTGCTGTGCTGTGCCTGCAGGTGACAGCAGTCCCTGCTCTGCAGTGCTCGAGCACCAGGGCCCAGTGGTTTGTGATGGCAGTGTGGCATTGGTAGGTCAGCTCTGCGGTGCTGTAGTGCTGCTCTGCAGGATGTGCAGCCAAGCTGTCTGTGAGCAAACACAGCCCTGGCAGAGCCGAGCAGAGGAGGCAGCGCAGGCGGAGTGCTGGCAGCGAGTTGGCAGCTCCTTGCCTGGACAATGGGAAGTGCTCTGTTTCAGTTGTGTCGTGTTTGAGAATGTTGGTTCACTTTATTTGCCGTTAATACTAAATATAATACACAGAAAACCCGTGCAGCTTTGTTTGCTTCAGCGTTCTTGAAATGAAACACTTCAAAACCATTTGCTCTCAATGAGTTATGTTAGCAAAGCTCCCCTGCTCAGCACTGCGTGGGTTGGACGAGCACCACAGTAAATGCTCAGCACACATCAGTGTATGGATTTTGTGCACAGACACCTCATGTTAGTGTTGGATTTAAAACATTTTATTGAGCACTGTTTAGTGGACTAAATGTGGTGTAACAGAGTGCGTGGCAAATGGGTTCTGTTCTGCAGTGGAAGTGAGAGCTGTATTAATAGAACAGAGCAGGACTGTGCTGTGCTCAGGGCTGGAGGGGCCACGTGGGTTCCTGCAGTACCTCCTGGGGCAGCAGCTCACTGGGCCTGGCCTTGGCTCCATCCAGGGCTGTGCTGTGCATGGCTGTGCTGCTTGGTGAGGTGGTAGTGCGGTGCCCCAGGAGGAGCCAGGAGATGACTGGGGTGAATTTTGTAGCACTTAGTTGACTAAGGAAGAATGTGTTCCTTCCTTGACTTCGCCAGGGATGAAATTGGTTTTTGTTTGGCCCTGCCTTCGTATCCCTTTATGGGTATTTGTGCCTCAGCTGGGGAGTTGAGGTGATGGCTGACTCGGGGCCCTGAGCTGGGGAGCAGGGCTGCAGAGCACCGTGGGGTGTCTGCTCTCACCCCGCTATGTTTACAGTGTCAGCCTCCAGCAGACCCCCACCTGTTGCTGGGGCTCTGTGAGCAGCTGGGTGCGTGGGGCTGGCACAGCCCTCTGCTCACTGCCTGCCTCGAGGTGTGGGGTGAGATGGGGAGGGGCCTGACAGCACATCCTCACACTCCTCCTGGGTGTTAATGAACACCGTGGTTCTTTGCAACCTTTGTGTCTGAGAGATGGAGCTTAGGAAAGCCACGTGCTGTCCAGGGGTGCTGGTGGCATGGGCAAGATGTCACGCAGCCGTGTGGCACTGTTGGAGACCATTAATTTCTAATCTGAACAGATCTGAATAAATGCACTGAAATGAGCTATTTACACTGTGACTGTTGTCCCAAACCCCTGTGCCCTCCTGACACCACAAAGTACTGAGCAGTGGGTGTGAGCGTGAAGCACATCAGCATCGAACGCTGCAGGACAGCGCTTTAAAGGGCTGACAGCATCCACTGTCAGGCTGCACGCCTTCCTGCCTTCTTCCATTGACCCTTCTGCTTTCTTTCAAATCCCCATAGGAAGGATCAGCACCTCCTTTCTCCCGTGAACTGCTGGTACCTGGTCCTGACGCAGACCCGTCGGGAGAGCAGGGATCATGCAACCCTGAACGACATCTTCACCAACAATGTCATCGTGCGGCTGTCGCAGATCAGCGAGGATGTCATCAGGCTCTTCAAGAAGGTAATGCTGCTGTGCTGGGAGCTCTGTGCAGTGGGGATCTTAGGTTTTAATTTAAAAAGAGTCTATTGTGGACTTCTGTGAAAACTGGAGGCTTTCATGAAGATGGAAAATGAGGCAGAGTTGCACCCAGAGCTGCAGCAGCAGTGTTGGTGTCTGAGCACTGACTGTGGCCTCTGCCCCATGGTGGTGTGAGTGGGTGTAGGAGAGCATTGATAGAGAGCAGAGAAAACAGTGAGACTGAGTCACCACTCAGTGAGAAAACCAGAAAGGAGCTGGAACTGTGAGCATCAGAGTGTAACTGTGGTAAGGCAGCCAAATAAAGTCCTGCGAGGCAGCTTGCTAATGACATAAAGCTAATAAAAATGTCTCCAAAATGGCAAGGAAGAAATGGGCCACGGGATGTGAAGAAGTGTGCAAAAAAGAGGTGTCTGCAGTGCAAAAAGAGCAGGAGGTAACAATCAAGGTCTGTGTGGCTACATCTGGGAGCTCAGAATGGAGATGTATGGAGATGTGCTTGGGGAAACAGCCCCAGCAGCGGATCCTTGCCTGGCTGAACCACCGGAGGATGTTCCAGAGAAGAGCAATGCAAGGGGCTGTCGAGTGGAATTCTTTCCAACACTCTTTGTCCAGGAGTTTTAAAGAAATGAGATACAAAGCTGTGAAGTGACTACAGAGATGTGTGACCTAATGCTGAAACTGGCTGGAGTAACACAGGGTGGAAAATGTGATGATTTCTTTTTTTGTTTAAAGATTCCTGGAGGGCTTCAGAGCAGAATAGCAACCTGACTTTAAAAGCAGACTTGTTGGTTGAAACTTCAGGAAAGAGCAGGATTACAGATGTACAGCCAAGTACAACCGAGGGGAGTGAGCATGGCTTTCTGAAGAGGAAAGTCATGCCTTGGGAGCCTGGTGAGAGCGTGTTCAGGTCAGTGATCACGAGAGCAGGTTGGCACAGTACCTTCAGTGTCCTCCAGCCTTTGGAAAACGCTCTCGCTGAAGCTCTTGAGGAAAAGCTGTTGAAGAATAAGGAAGAAACACTCGTTTTCCGCATGAGTGACTGATTAAAGACAGTGCCAGAGGAAGGAGGATTTTAGTGCAGTTTGTAATCATCTAAAAGAAGGATGAACAGCAAGATGACAAAGTCTGCTGAAAGGAGGAGGTGAAAAGGAAAGACTTTGTGCTGTTATTACTACATCTGTTTAACCACCTTTGCATTATCATGGATGACATTACATCTGTTGTCTCACGTTATAGTTTTGGGAGCCATGTGAGTAACCTGAGTCCTCAGGCAGTCAGATGACTTGTGAAGGAGCCGTCCCCATCAGCAGCTGCTGGTGCTGCCTGGCTTTGGGTTCATGGCATGGGGCTCCTGCACCACACTGCCTGGGCCTTCCGTCATGGCCCCGACATTCTTGATTTCTGTAGCTTGTTATCAATGGGTGGGTGGAGAGCTGCAGTTCAGGGAGCAGAGCGAGTGCTGTGGGACCTCTCCAGCCAGGAGAAGAGTTCTGAAGTCTGTGGTTCTCTCGAAATGTTAGCCCAGCTGGAGAGTAAATTAAATGTGATATTTTTATGACTAATTTCCTTCAGTTTATAGATCTGACCTAGAAATTAAGCCACAAGGGCAAGTTTGGACTTGTTCTGATGTGAGACGTCATCTCTTTTCCAGTCCTGGTTAATTCCAAGCTGTCAAAACCTCTCTCCCATTTTCATTTTACTCTGAACTCAGTTTTGAGCCATACTCGTTCCTTCTGCCTTCGTGACGCTGTGGTGGTGTGCATCACTCTGAACCACAGGACAGATTGCTCAGAGCAGGTGTCCTTCAGTGTTTTATCTCATTTGGTATTGAGTGTGAGTAAAGCTCATCAGGCCGTGCTGGGGACGCTGTGCCGTGGGCGCAGGACACGCAGACCAGCTCTGAAGGGTTAAAGGCAGCCACAGCTGTGGATCTTCTGCTTGCTTTTGCTACTGAGTGCTCTTTGATGGTGAATCAGGGTAACGTTTTTTTCCAGAGATGTCACTTTTAATTCCTCCTGTCTAGAATTTATTAATGGGTTGTGACATGCTGCGCGTACACGGAGGAACTGGAAGGTTTTGTGTTTTGCACTTTCATTATGTAAATGTAAACAATTGGTAGAAAGCAGCAGCTCCATAATATCTGGGGTATGAGGATGTGCATAATTGAGCAGCAATTGATCACTGCTGTGGTAATTGGCCAGTGGTGCTGAGCTGAGCTACCCGGACTGCTCAGTGCACACAGGGCTCTGTGCCTCGCTCAGCTCTGCTCTGTGCTGCCCCGTGCCCTGGGGCTGCTGCGTCCCTTGCATGTCTTCCACAGCTGGATTACTTCCTCTTGGCTTCATGAGCAATGACTTCTTTAGCTTTGAAAGTGAGGAGGAAGCCTTGCAGGGAAAAACGCAACCCCTCCCCTCATTGTCTGCTGCTTTTGAGTATCGCTGAGCACTGTGAAATAGGGGGAAGAGCCCGCAGCCCTCGGGAGCAGGGCTGTGCTGCGGTGCAGGGGGCTGTGCAGGGATCAGTGAGGGCTGGCTTTCACAACAGTGCTGGTGGCATTTAGGGTTTTGATGAGGTTTGGTGGGATGGAACACAAGGAATATTCTGCAGCTGGGATTTGAAGCTCCTCATCCCTGAGAACTCTTTACAGAACCATAGAATGTAGAAAGGAATTGCTGGAAACGGAGCGGAAAAACATTGTCAATCCCCGGCAGATCTGTGCTGTGTCTGCATCCCGAATGCTGCTGTGTGTTTCTGCTCCCTCCCAGTGCACGTGCAGCACTGCAGCAGTGCAGAGGAGGCAGGTGGGCCTCCTCCCTGCTGAGCATGGGACGTGGGGACATGATGCTGAGGCAGCACTGCTCATCTGAACTGTGCTGCTGTGCTCCCCAGCCCGGGCTGTCATTACACACTGATTGTGTCCCACACTGTGGGGTCCAGCTGGGAGATTAATGAAGAACTGTTGTCTGCCCGGAAGGGAACTCCTCCTGCTTCTCTCAAACAGCAGTGCTGTGGGGCTGGTGCTGCTCACCCTGGGCTCCATCAGCAGGCTCTTGGGTACTGTCTGCACAGAAATGGGTCTGTAAAAGTGGTGCACACCTGTGGTCCCTCTGTGACCATGAGACTCATGCAAACAGCAGTGGAGCCATTTCTTTGTGCTCTGCTTAAATGTCTAAAATTAGCTTTGAAAATGATGGCTGTGTGGGCTTCCCCTGGGCCGCAGAGGAAAGCAAGGGCAGGGGTTGCAGCCAGCTCTGAGCTTTTGGCTTTGGGGCCCGGGCTCTAATTCCTGCAGGAGAGGGGCAGCTGGAAGTGCTGGGTGCCCCTGCCCTCACCTCCTGCAGGTGTGGGGTCCGACAGGTTGCTGTGCAGAACCCTGCTGGAGCAGCTTGTGGCCCCCGTGCTCCCTGTGACCTGCTAGCTCTGGGGCTGCCTGGCTGCTGTCCGGCACTCAGCACCTCCTGCTGATCAGCATCTGCCTGGTGCTGCGGTGTGAGCTGGAGCCATGTGGTCAGACCTGGCTGTGGAGGGCCTGAACTCTGGATCCCAGCTAGCACATTGACAGGTGGGACTGCGTGCAGGCTGCCCTCATCCTTTACTTCACTCTTTGCATTGAATTCTAACTAGTGATGAAGTAGAGTTAAACTCTATGTGTGTAGGTTGTCCAGTTGGCTTTCATGAGAGCTCTGTGCTGCCCCTCAGGCAGTAAGGCAGCAGGATGGCTTTGCCTTATGTGCAGAGTGCATGGAGTTATTTGAGGAAATCCGAAAGACACTGCTTTTCTTTTTTTTTTTTCCTTTTCAACTTGCTGTCTTTGTTTTCTATTTTGAAGGGGATCTATACTTAGTTTAAACATATCTTCAAGTTATAATTAATGCTTCCTAGCCAAGAAGATTCCACTGAGAGATCTGGGGTGTAATTAGAGGGGAGGCAGAGAGCAGCAGCCGTGCAGCTGCACAGCACGTGCTGCTGGTTCACTGGAGCCCACCCGGGGCTGTGGGCTGTGGCTGCTCCAGGACGGAGCGTGGCTCTGAGAGCGCAGGGAGTGGAGAGAGGAAGAGGCCGTGGGCTTTTAAGCTCCCAGAGGGCTTCATCCTGAGCATGCTGAACTTTGGCTGTTGTGGTTATGGAACTGGAAACTTCATTATGTAAGTGTGGTGCAGTGATTTCACAATGCTGTGTCCCACACAAGGAGGCTGTGGCCAGCTCAGGGCAGGCAGTGACAGTGAGCACTGAGGGCAGAGCGGAGGGGCCGGGTCACGGCTGTGGCGACAGCAGAATGTGACGTGTTTGGGCTGAGAAGCCCAGGTTGTTCTTACTGTGAAACACAGAGCTGGCCCTCTGGCAGCAGGTGTCTGTAATAAATCTGCCAAATCAGACTGGAATGGCAGGTGATGCTACTGCTGAGGAATGTGAACACAGGCAGTTTGCGTACCCACCAGTGTCTGTATCATACAGGGCACTTAGTGTAGTGCTGGCACAGCTCTGGGAGGAGGCTGCCGCACTCAACCACATTCAGTCATAGGTTTTGTTGAAAAATAGGCAGTCGAGCTGCGTTGTGCTGCAGTTGCTCCTCTGGCCGTGGAGCAGCCCTGCTTTCCTGCTCGCTGCAGCCTGCACGTGGAGCAGGGACGTGCTCAGACCCACGCGGTGGTCCCGGAGAGCTGCAGAAATTCCAGCTCTGTCCTGGGCCGCTGCACGGTGGTAACAGAACAGTGTGTGACATTCTTCATGATCGCTTTGGGAACTCAGGTTGGGTGATGCACAGATGAGCACAGACCTCAAGTAGAAGTGCAGCAGCTCCGAGGCAGCGTGAGCATTCGCTGTACTGTTGGTGTTTATAATTATGCATTCTGTTTAGTGAAGGATTTGTAGTGAATCAAAGCAGCGTTTTGATTTCCCTTGTTTCTGAGCACCGCTGTCATGGGCAGATTGGAAGAGGAGGCCATCTGTATTTTGGTTTTACTGTTTAAAGATGGAAAAAATAGAGCCCAGCTGTGGGCTGGCAGCCCCATTGATGCTGTATTTGCAGCTTCTGGAGCAGGAAGGACATTAGACAGGGTTTGTGCAGTGTTATAAGGCCTCTGGGGCATTTCTCATGCTGTGAAGCTGTTTCATTTTTTAAAGTAATATCTGTAAATAAAATGCGTGGTTTTTTAACTCTGCTGCAGAGCAAAGAGCAGAAAAGCTTTGTGATGGGCAGAGGAGTGGTGCGGGCAGATCTCTGGGGCACAAAGCATGAAGGAAGGCATTACCAAACCCAGCTGTGCTGCTGAGGTCCACCCACCACACTAAGAAATGAAAGAAGGAAGGGAAAACCCTGCAGGCATGATAGCAATGTGAAAAATGCAGCTAGATAGCGGCAGCCTGAATGTGTTGCTGTGTTTTGTTCTCTGCGGAATGGGTGTGAACGCATTTCCAGGAGATGACCAGGACTCTCTTGGACACAGGAGCTGGGAAGCCTGGAACAGATGCTTTGTGCTTCACTGTGCTTGGTTTCACCATGCAGTTTACAAAGGTGGAGGAGAACAATTCCCTCTTCCTGGCCAGCTTGCCCCTTTGCAGGCTGTGTTGTCCTGCAGAGCCATTGCTTTGGGCTGCTGTGTGCTCCACTCAATGAGTTGGGCACGGCCCTCAGCTCAGCTCACCTCCCTGGGGCTGGGCACTCGTGCGGGCCCCGTTTCCCTCTCTGTCTCCTCTCGTGGTACCTTTGGGTGGCGCCAAGGCCCCATGTCTGTGCACGTGCTGGTGGTTTGCTGCTGCTGGCTGCACTGACTGCTGGCCCTGCAGGGCTCAGGTGGCACAGCAGTGGGCCTGGGAGGTGTTCTTGAAGGAGGGGATTGCGAGGTGTATGTGTGGAATATTTGGAAGTCCTGTGGTTTTACTCTCCCCTCCAAAATGTATTTTGCTTTCAGAAATGCACATTATTGTGAGCATGACAGTCTAAGTTCTTATTCCTTTTGTCTTCCAGAGTAAAGAAATTGGCTTACAGATGCATGAAGAACTCCTGAAAGTCACCAATGAGCTGTACACGGTAAGCGAGGGCTCCTGGCAGTGCAGCAGCACAGCAGTGTGAGTGTCAGAGCACAGTGCCTGCCGGGCACTGCTGGCACCTCTGGGGGCTCTCACCACGTGCCGTGCTGCACTCCAGCCTTGTGTTCCGTCCATTGGGAACGTTTCATTCGTGGGTTTGATGCAGCAGAGGAGGATTTCCATCTGTCTTGTGGTGGAGAGCTTCCTTGTCTCCATCAGGCAGTGGATGGTGCTGTCCTTATGTTAGATTTGAGTGTAAATGAGGTGTTGTGGGTGTGATGCTTGAGGCCCTCAGCCACCATGCCCTGTGTGCAGTGCTGCCTTTTGGGGCCCTCTCACTTGGAATTCACTTGGCATTTCTGGCACAGATCTTCTCTTCACAGGTTTCTTTCTGCATTGGTTGTTGAAGGACAGCTTTTGTGAGACCTGCAGTGTGGGTGGACAGCCAGGTTGGGTCAGAAGCCTGCAAGAGGGCTGGGATTGCGTTGTTGATGGTTGAATGTCACAAGCTGCATTAGCGACAGTGACTAATTAAGATTAATTACAGCAGCAGCAAGGCAGATGCAAAGCAGCCAAAGAATAACAAGGGCTGGGCTGGCCTTGGTGCCTGCGGAGCAGTGCACTCAGAACCCAGCCCTGGGACAGGAGCATCCCCTGGGGGACACTGCTGGGTCACAGAAGCATGCTGGGGGCTGAGCTGCGGGACAGGGAACGGCAAAGAAAACAGGGAGTGTAATTTTGGTCCTCTTGAATCTGTGGCAAAACTTGTTTCCATGGGAAAAAGTCCACTGCTTTGCTCCCACCTGCAGAGCAGGGTGTGTGTGAATGGTCAGACTGACTGGAATGGCTGCAGGAACTGTGTGATTTCTGTGGGCTGACCTTGCTGCTGAGGTAGCAGACCACTTAAATCATCCTGCTGGAAAACAGTGGGGAGAGGCATGCTTATTTCTGGAGTTACGGTGAGACATGAGAGAAAAATCAGGCCCTGTCAGGCAGACTGGATTGCCTTAAGTCCCCTGGTACAGCCCAGCTCACCTACAGTCCCTAGTCTGGTGTCCTTGAGATTTCAGGCAGAAGAGGCCTGGTTGCACACCTGGTCTGCAGGGTGATCCCGTGTGCTTGTGATGTCCTGGGACATCTCAGGGCTGAGCTGAGGTGTTCATGGGCACGCTGTACACTTGGGAGCTGCACCTCCATAACGCAGCTGTGGCAGTGCTTCTCTGACACAGAGCATGGTAGAGGGGCAGAGTGATGTGTTTCCAGGCACTGGGAAGGCAAGAGGGGGCTGTGGCCAAAGGTGTTGTCACTGTGGGGTGGGTGAGCCCTGTTCAGAACAAAGGCAGATGTGGAGACCAACAGAAATGTGCCCTGTGTTCCCAGGTGCAGGCTGTGCCCCGTGGCAGCCGGTGCAGAATGAAGCTGGCACAGCCCCTTCTGTTCCTCACAAGGAGATGGAGCAGTGGTGATGAACACCTTGACTTTGGAAAGTCCAAGGGAGCACCTGTTCTGTGTGCACGCTGCGGTGGTCACTGCAGAAGCTGCAGTTTGAAATATGTGGCTCAGACGTGCAGGGTTTTGAAGCAGACCATCTCAGAAGCAGGGCAGCAGCCTTTGCTTGCTGTTCCTTGCAGCTCCCTCAAGTTATAAGTCCTGGGGATTCGTGCAGGCTTCATTGCAGCTGTTGGAGTGCAGCAGCACAGTGTTTGTACCCATTACCTGGAGCTGTGCTCAGCCTCGGCCATTTCAGGGGAATTCAGTTGCAGTTCTGCCCAGGCTGTCCCAGCCCCATGCTGCTGCTGCCCGGGCACTCCGCCGGAGCTCTGATCTTCAGCAGGAAGCTGGCCAGCCTCGTCAGGGCAATGTGAGCTCAGGCATCAGATCCCGAGGGAAAGTGATAAAAGGGACAGTGTGACTAAAGGCATAAAGGGAGAAGAGCAGATGTGCTCCCCTTGCCAGCTCTATTAAAATGATCACAACTGTGCCCTTTGGGCCTCTGTATCTGAAAGGAAATGCTGTGATGGAGGCTGTGCCTGCAGGGGTTTTCCTGGCAGCAGATCAGTGCTGTGTGTCCAGTCCCTGGTGGCAACGTTCAGTTTAGAGGTGGAGATGCTGCTGCACTCCACCTGGCACTGAGTGTGCTTACGGTGGCAGTGAGGTGGGAATTCAGGGGTGATAGGAGACAAACTCCGTTTCTGCTTGAACTTGCAGCTCCTCCACCTTTCAGCTGCTGTCTGCGTTGGGGTGATAGAGCAGGGATGTGCTCTGTTACGTTGATGTGCTGGCTTAGCAAGTTCAGTTGCAGGAAGAGAGGGTTGGGTCTGAAGTGGCATTAGGCTGATTGTGCCCTCCTTGCAGTCTCTTGTTGTGGGCACCCCAATCCCAGGTGCAGAGAGCTGGAGGACATTTCTCATCTATAGGAAGATGAATGTGGTGTGTGCTGGAGGCATGGCTGTTTGCTCCTGCTGCGCTGAGGAAGCAGAGAGTAGTGGTTCTAATGCCAGCTCCGTGCTGTTTCAAAGCAGGACTTATTCTGGGGTCTTTTCTTCCCACCTTTTTTTTCCTTAACACCATGGTGGTCTCAGTCAGCCTTGGCTTGTCAGCACTGAGCTTCCCGATGCCCACAGCTGTCATCCTCCCCTCGTGCATTGCTGCCTCCTGGCTGTGGGGCAGCAGGCTCACTCAGTCTTTTTCCCTCAGGTGATGAAGACCTACCACATGTATCATGCAGAAAGCATCAGTGCTGAGAGCAAGCTGAAGGAGGCAGAGAAGCAGGAGGAAAAGCAGTTCAACAAGTCAGGGGATGTCAGTGTGAACCTGCTGCGGCACGAGGAGAGGCCACAGAGGAGGAGCTCTGTCAAGAAGATTGAGAAGATGAAGGAGAAGGTGGGTGCGTGGGGCAGGGCCAGGCTGCAGCCTGGGCTGCCTGGGGCTCCCTGTGTGGTGGGAACTTAGCTGCGGTCCATTTCACTTCTGTGCAGCTGCTCCTGTCTCCCTGTAAGGCATTAGGAAGCCTAGCTGTAACTCAACTCGTGTTTTGCTGATGACAGTGAACTGTAGCTGTCTCAGGGTTCCTTGAGATGGGGAAAAAAAATGGGTTGGATATGTAAAATAAATGGGTTTTTCTTGTGCAGGCTGCCTGGGATTTAAGGTGCAGCACTCAGATGTCTTTGCTAGCCGAAGCATTTAACACCACTCCAGCTTTGGCTCCTCCCTGGGTGCTGGAACCTCTAGAACTGTTTCTCCTGTTAATTTCTGAGAATAGCAATAGCTTCTTAAGCATGTGAGTTGGCCCAGCACTGGGGCACTGTCCTGCAGCAGGCCTCTGGGAAGGGTTAATCTTCTGTGCTAAACCTTCAGGCTAGTGATCTTCCTGAGTGAACTTGCCAGATCCGAGTGCATCTGCTATTGCAGAGCTTTGAATTCTGGGTCCTGTTCTGAGTTGTATAGTTGGGGCCTCTGGGCCAGATTCCACTTTGATACAGCTGCTCAAACCTGGAGTAAGTCCAGATGCATGTCAGCATATCTGGGGTGAAAATTTGGCCCTCCAATTGTGATTGATGCCAAAATCTCCATGAATGCACAGATAAAGGAGGAACAGCTGTGCTTGGGATGCTCTGGGTACGCCCGAGCAGAGTGTGCTTATTGTGCCCCAGCTGATCATACCAGGGCAGTTCAGATGGGATCCCCTGCAGCCTCACAAGGATGCCTATTTTCACACTTGATACCAAATTCTCTTAATGTTTGTGTCACACCCAGGCTCTGGGGTGCTGTGGGACCCTGCAGCGAGAGGAACCGTGGCAAGAACATCCTACATGTGCTCTAATGCTCCGTTTTGCTTTTTCAGAGACAAGCCAAATATTCTGAAAACAAGCTGAAGTGTACTAAAGCCAGGAATGACTACCTGCTGAACCTGGCAGCCACCAACGCAGCTGTCAGTAAATACTATATCCACGATGTCTCTGACCTCATTGATGTAAGTGCTTCCTCCTCTGCACGCATCCTGCATGTTTTGCACTGACGAGTGCACAGCTCAGTGTTAGACACAGTTTGGTTCTTAAATGCACTCGTGCCATGTGATAGTAATGGAGTATTTGTTTGAACTTTAAAGCATGCATATCTTGGGTGTGATAATGTGCTGTAAGCTTGAATTCTTTTCCCTGTGTTTTTTTCCTTTGCAATTGCATGCATGCATGTGCCTTCCCTCCCAGCTGATGTAGGTGTGTATGTGCAGAACTGGATCTGTCTCTGTATGGGAGTCAGCCTCCTCTGAATTTTATGGTGGTCATGTGATCACACAACAAAGTAATCAATTTCTTTAGGAACCTTTTTATTATCTGGAAAAAAAAAAAGAAGGAATTTTGGTTCTGACTGCATGGTGTGAGCCTGCATGCATTACCAATACTGTCACGAGTGCATGGGTGGAGGAGCCTGGACTGGGATCCAGCTCTGTGTATCTTTTGTGTGGTATCTCAGCAGGCTGTGGTCTGGGTGTCACTCTGTGTTGGCTTTGGCTTAGGAACCATGCAGAAATGATGTTTCTTTCACTATTAAGTGACAGCCCCATCCTCTGTGACTCCCACACGTAGGGTTTGTTGCAGCTGGAGCTTCTCAAAGTCCGGCATCTTTGCAGTAGAATTTGCCTTGGGGCAAGCCAGGTGGTCCTCAGGTTTCCTCCATCCATTATTCTGCATTTGAAATAGATAAAACACTCATAAAAATTACATGTATCCTCTTCTTTGTGGCTGAAAACAGAAACCTGTTCTTTGTGCTGTGTGCATCTGCTGTTCCTCCCAGTTTGGGTTGGTGCTCAGCACTCCTCAACTGCGGTGGCAGTGAAGCAGATGGAGGTGTTCCCCTGGCAAGGAAAGGCACTTGCTGAGTTGTTCCCTGCAGCCTCGGGGCAGCAGCTCCCGGGAGCAGCTTTTGTAGACATGACAGGGATTGAAATCGTGTATGTGTCAGTGACTCCCACGAGCTGCTTTCAGCCAGTGGCCCTGTTGTGTCCTTCTTAGAAGGAGGAGGAACATGAAGACACATCAGCTTAGACTTGGACTTCAGGTACCTCGTTTGCCTCCTCCCTTGAAAGAATCATGTTTTCATTAAAGCACCTGTGTTCTTATTTCTGTCATTAAGCATATGACCAAATTAATCTCTGTGGCCGTGCACATAGAGTGGGTATAAAGCTGTTTCCACCCCTCTGGATTGCTCTGTGTAATGGCTGTGTGGTATTAGAAGTGTTCACACAAAGGATTCCCGGGGTCAGCAGGGGATGGTGCGGCCGTCAGTCCCTGGGCTGGGTCAGCACCCTGACATGGTTCTGGCACACTGCTGCAGCTGTGGATGGAGCTGCATCTGAAACGAACATACACATGGATGGGCAAAGCAAGGGAATTCTTAGGAATGTTGAATTACTGCCACAAGTTTTGGTCACCATAAAATGCTGATGACCGTGTTATTTTTAATAAGGTCAAGTGATGCTTGGGAAGTGGTTTGGGAAAGCTGCTGGTGCCTGTGGCAGCAGAGCCAGGCAGCAGCCCTGCTGTGGGACCCGAGGGAGCAGAAACGTGCTATTAGGGACAGCTTTCACTGGGCACCAGGCAGAGAACTGAGGCCTGAGGAGGCACTGGTGCTGTGCAGCAGTGCTTTGCAGTGCTCTGGGAGGCTGCAGCTGGCAGAGGTGATGCAGGGGGGGACAGGGCTCACCTGGACCCCAGCTCAGAGCAGCACTGTCTGCAGTGACCTGCGGGCAGCGTGGTGCAGCATGGCAGGGCTGCCCTGCAGAGGTGGCAGTGGCAGCAGATGGGAATCTGGACAGAGCTGTTGTGTTCTGAGCCTCATGCAGAGGGGGGAGTGAATGGGAGAAAAGGGATTTGGTTTGTGTGATGCTTTTCAAAGCAGAGCTGTGTGGACGTAGGGGTGGGGAAGGAGGCAAGCAGACTCTGTTACTGTCAGGAGTTTCACACCTTTTGTTCTCACACCAGGACCCTGGTTTAGGAAACTCGTGTCCTGTTTCTGTATGTGGTGGTTAATGATAGCTGCTGTTGCTCCTTGTTTGTCCACAGCACCAGAAATTGTGATTCCCCAATAACAGTGCTTTTTTCTAAGCTGTTCTTAGAGTGCAGTATTAAACTACAGAACCCAGCCAACACGATCTCTTAAATTCTGCCTGTCTTCCCTTTAATAATACAGGAAACTGCATTTTTTTCCCCAAAGTTTGCACCTAGTTAATGATTATTTCCTCGTGCAGACACCGCAGACGTTGAAGTTGGCTTGCTGGGTTAGTGAAGCCCGCTTGCAGATTGTTTTATGGTTGCAGTGTCGTGCAGCCTATAAATTCTGCTGCTTGAGGGCTCTGAGCGGTCTTTGTCTGATGGACCTTGTTAGTGCAGCACAAAAAGGCAACAGGATGTTCCCTGGGAGAGAAGAATTCCTTCTCGACGCTTTCTGTGCTTTTCCCATAGTGTGAATGAATAGCCTCAAGGTCCTCATGTCCTTTACAAGATTAATTTACCAATGAGTTCATCTTGGAAAAAACCCAAACCAGCACACATGCACAAAGGCCCTAAGGAGGTGTACACAGGAGAGGAGTGCAATAGGAGATTAAGGGGCAGGATGAAATGCGGGTCAGAAATCCTTCAGAAAGAAGCCCCCTCCGGGGACCACAGAGGTTATCACATAGTGGGGTTCAGAAGGGAGCACGTGGAGCTGTGCCCCGGGGTGCTGTGGGCAGGAACCTTGCTTGGAGGCGGTTCAGCCTCGTGCTTCAGACTTGGCTGTGGAAGTCAGAGGTACTCTCGGGTGTGAAGTGGGTGCTGGTACACTGGCACAGCCCAGTGCAGTATTACCTGTTATGCTGTGCTGTGGAACATGCTGAATACCTTCTAAGCATTAAACAGGGAGATGAGTCAGTGCTTCAGAAGGTGTTTTGGTTCTCTGTGAGGCCTGGTACTGCTGCAGCCTTGCTGCACGAGGTGTTTCTGCAGAGCTTTGGTACTGGAGTGCTGGGGGGAGCGGGCAGGGAGGGACCCCCTCCTCACCCCGTGCTGGGGCAGGGCAGGATGCGTGCGGCCGCCTCTCAGCGCTCCGAGCAGGGCTGCGTGCCTCCCAGGTCTCACTGCTTCTCTGGCTGAGCACTGTGACACTTCCAGCCCTTGTAGGAGTGGTATGAGACTTAATGAATTAATAGACAAAGAGCTTTAAGCTCTTCAGATGAAAGGCGCTGCGGATGTGCTAAGGGTTGTTATTTGTGCTTCTCATTTATTGTCCATCAAAGGGGGATGAGAAGGGTGAGAAAATACCATTTGTTCTGGAGCTGGGAGCATGAGTTTGAAGTCTTTTTTGTTTTTCCCTTCACTCTTGGTGTGTGTCTGGGAATGGTGTGACCGCCCGTGCTTTCCCCTCCAGGCAGCAGTGCCCGCAGTGCTGGTGTGGTGCTTGGGGCTGGCAGTGCTGGGGCACACAGTGAGGTGCTGCCCCAGGTGAGGTGCTGGGCACTGCCAGCAGCTGCAGCACGAGCTGTGTTTGCAGGGAGGATCCCACAAAGCGTTGCTTTCCACGTGCATCGTGCATTACCTCCTCCTGTGGTGCTGTACTCAGCTTGCACCCCGCTTCGATGCCCCAAAGAACCATTTTTTTGAGTGTTGTTTGCTGCACCGGTCCTCAACTGTCCCTGTTTTAAACTAATAAATGCAGAAGTTAGATAGTGGTTGGATAAATCATGGATTGTGACCATCTGATCAGCCGTACCCTGGCTGGGGTCAGGCAGACTGTGCCGTGGATCTGCACGTGGGAGCAGTCGTGTTGTGCTGTCACTGCTGGTTCCAGCACAGATCGGAGCATGGCGTGATGAGAGCTGAGGGCTGTCCCTTCTCGTGGGCTGGAGCTGCTCCTGGCACCAGCTGAGTCTTCAGATTTCACTTTGAGTTTGTCAGTGCTGATGTTCTGACGCAGAGTCGCTTTCTGCATTGGTTAGAAGTGATTCCTGTGGGCACTGCAGAGTTGGAGGAGGGGCCTCTGCCCCATGAAGATGGCTTCGTGCTGCCAGAAGTAGAGGGGAGCCTGGCGTGTGAGCTGGGGCTGTGGGCAGTTTGGTTGCGGCTCAGACGAGGACTTTCTACTCGTTCTTTAATTAGTGTGACAAAAAGCTTCACTGTAATGCTCGTGGCTGGCAGGTGCTGGCTCAGCTCTGCTTGCTGCGGCAGCACTCTCACAGTGCCCATCAGCACATTCCCCTCTGTGTCTCCAGCGGACATCGCTGTGTGCTGCAGCCCTCCCACCCCTGGGGAGTGTCTCTGCAGATCATTGCACTCATGTGCAGGTGTGTGCAAACTTCAGACCGTGTGTGTGAGACTGCTGCTCACTTGCTGTGCTGGTGGCAGCGTGTCAGCGTGCCCTGCAGCAGTGCCAGGAGTCAGAAGGGGCATCCAGGGGACATGTGATTACAGAACTCCTAACAGTGCGTGAGGCCGTGCTTATCTAACTTCACACCCTCTGTCAGGAACTTCAGCCGTCTGATGTCCAGAAATAGATGTGCCTCATTTTTGGATTGCAGGCTCCTTGCAGCCCCTCTGGCCCAGCTCAGTGTGATGTTCTGCTCTCTGGCTGTGCCTCGCCGTGCCCCTCCTCTCCCTGCAGAGCCACTGCTGGCATCCACGTGCTGGGTGCCTGCAGCAGGGCCACCACGCCTGGAGCTGCCTGCGGTCCTCTGGGGACTGGGAGGAGAGCTGCTGAGATGGGAGCTGCTGCTTGCTCAGCTGTGATTTGGTGTTAGGGCAGCAAGTCCCTGAGCTGTTGCTATACTTAATATGCCAAACTCAATTATATCAAAAAGAGAGTTTACAAACAGGCTTTTGCTGCCCAAATACCGTGCATTAGGCTGTTAGCTCTGAGTTTTGTCATTTTCTCCAAGATGAGCATGATCAGTTGTGCGTGAGGAGCAGCCCTGTCACAGGCTTCCTAGTGAGGGCCCTTTGTGCTCACATACCTGTCAGTTGGGGTAACTGGGAGAATGGTTTCTTTGTGCAGAGGCAGGGACTGCTGGGGGTCAGGAGAGCCCTGGGCAGCACTCAGCATGGCCCTCTGGCTGCTTTTCCTGGGGACCTTTGCAGGGCAGGAGTTTTGCCATCAGTGCAACCCTGCCCTGGTGCTGAGCAGCCAGAGGAACCGTGCTTTTGTGTGATGCTTAGATCTTTCCTGCCTGGGAACCACTTGTCTTTTCCCAGGGAAACCAAGGGCATTTTGTGTTGTGCCCAGACAGCGGTGCAGAGGTGCACAGCCCTGCTATTTGTGCCCCTGGTACCTGTTCTTCCTCAGTCCTATTTCTTTCTCTCCTTCCCACGCAGTGTTGCAGTGCACTGACAGCACAGTGATGGCAGTGCTGGTGGTACCCGTTCTTAACTCAGCCCTGCCTTGCTGTCCCGCAGTGCTGTGACCTGGGGTTCCATGCCAGCCTCGCACGGACCTTCCGGACGTACCTGTCTGCTGAGTACAACCTGGAGACCTCGCGCCACGAGGGCCTGGACATCATCGAGAATGCTGTGGACAACCTGGATGCACGGAGCGACAAGCACACCATCATGGACATGTGCAACCAGGTCTTCTGCCCTCCGCTGAAGTTCGAGTTCCAGCCCCACATGGGGGATGAGGTACGGCGGTCGTGGAGCTGCCTCGGGGCCTGGCCTAGGCCTGGTCCCTCTTGGCCCTTACATTATTTCTTCCCCTCTGCTCTGTCTTCACATGCTGCTATTCATGTTTCCTTTTTTAATGAGACACTTGGCTTGTTAGCAGCACTCCTCCTTTCAGTGTACTCTTAGTCCTCTCCCAATTATGAAGCCTGTGGTTTCATCCTCAGCCTAACTGCCCAACAGATTTGATGGCAGGGGCTTTGATTTACCTGCTGTAATTGGAAGACTTCAGAGTGCAGCTTTAAAATGCCAAGTAGAAACCTTGTGCTAGCCCAGGTCCACAGCACTGCTGCTTGGAAACTGGGCCACACTGCCTGGGAAGGCTGCAAGGAGTTTGTGGGTGCTGAGAGAATCTTTCTGGTGTTAATGTGTGTGTCTGGTCTGTGTACAACTCACTGATGAGCCCCTCTCCTGTCTCTGGCATGCTCCTGCCCAGGTGTGCCAGGTCAGTGCCCAGCAGCCTGTGCAGACCGAGCTGCTGATGCGGTACCACCAGCTGCAGTCCCGCCTGGCCACCCTCAAGATAGAGAATGAAGAGGTAAGAGCTGATCCTGTACCTTGTGAATGGCCTCACAGGTTGCTCAGCCTGTTGTCTCATGTGCTCAGGTGTGAGGTCTTTCAGCAGCAGTGCTGAGGTCTCCCTCTGCAGCTCATGCCAGGACAAGCACGATGCTTATGAGCTGCTTGGGGGCCAGTTGTTTTGGCTCCAGATGTCATTTTTCCCTGTTTGCTTCAGAATCGTGCTGTCTTTTATGCCTGATAGGTACGAAAAACTCTGGATGCCACAATGCAGACTTTGCAGGACATGCTGACAGTGGAAGATTTTGATGTTTCAGATGCCTTCCAGCACAGTCGCTCCACTGAGTCGGTCAAATCAGCTGCTTCAGAGACCTACATGAGCAAAATAAACATCGCCAAGAGGAGGGCCAACCAGCAGGAGACTGAGATGTTCTATTTTACAGTGAGTCTCATACCACGTGATGTGGGACAAAGAGCATTAAGTGTGAGGACTGAGTTGCATTTTAAGTGCTCATTAGTGAGAACCAATTCAGTCTTCCACTGTTTGTTTTCTGTATAGTTTGGGATCAGAATGCATTTCACAGCAGCACAGCGATGCATAGAGAATGACGATCCAGTGACTGTTATCAGGACAACTGCAGCAAGCAGTTCTGACCCAAGGCTCACAGAAGTCAGCAGGAGTGGCCCAGCCCTGGGCAGCAGATAGGCCCAGCTGATGGCTCCTTCAGAGACCTTTCCTGTTTTGAACCCTCAGCTGAGCCTTCCTTTTCTGATCTGCACAGCTGAAGTGTGCCCTGGGCCTGGCTGAGACAAGCAGCCATTTGCATCTTATGCAGGCACTGCAGCAGGCTGTGCTAGCCAGGGCTCTGGGCAGCCACAGCCTGGGTCAGGTGCTACACATCCATGCTGGTCTTAAGGTTCTCCTCAGACATTAGCTCAGCAGAAGTGCCCCTCATTTCAGTGTGGTTAGACGCTGCAGTTAATAGTGTCTTGTGGTATATACGTGAGTGTGATTTCTCAAGCAGTATTATTGTTCCTATTTGGGCACGGAGGTGGAAATCAGCACGTTATTTTGTTTTGAGCTGTGCTTGTTTCTTTAATTTTGCAAGAACTTGTGTTTTTTCCCTGTTTTTTGTCTTTCATTCTCTACGCCTGTCTCCATCACCCCTCCTCTATCGAATCACTTGCTCTGGAGCTCTCCCAGGTGCACAGCAGCCTGGCAGTGCAGTGCTGCATGGTTTTCATTGCCCGGCACGCTGTGCTGCTCTGCTGCATCACTTGTGTCTGTGGGGGCAGAGTGCCACCAGGGGAGGGAGAACCTCTTTGATTTTCCAGGCTGTTCTCAGAAGCCTGACAAAAGAAAGTTTGCTTTGAACTTTTTTCTTTGGAGCGACTGACATTCCCAGGCAGGGGGTGCAGCACCGAGGAGACCAGGCTAACAATAACATCTTCAGGACTGTGGCTGGAGCAGTGGGAAGTGATTATTGGACCGTGCTCCACCGCCTCGTTTGTTACAGCCTGACAGCCTCTGTCCCCTCAGGAGCCCCCTGGGCAACAGTGTACGTCAGTTACAGATGATAATTGCCGAGAGTCCTAACCTACCTTGCTTGTTCTGTTCTTAATTCCAGAAATTTAAAGAGTATTTGAATGGCAGTAACCTTATCACAAAGCTCCAGGCTAAGCATGACTTGCTGAAGCAGACTCTTGGGGAAGGTGAGTGGTGGGATTAGGCCCAGGGAGGAAGCACGTGCTGCCAGCAGAGCTCCAGCACCAGCTCTGAGCTCCAGCATTGGTGCTGTGGGAATGGAGCAGGGGCTGGTGGAAATGGGAACGTCTGAGCCCCTCCTGGAGGTCCCAAGTGTTAGCAGCAGGCACAGGACTGCTTGCAGCCCCAGGGCTACGGCTCCTGGGGTCGGGGCAAGAAGTGATTTATCTCTGCGTGGGGATTTGATGCCAGCCCTGCTGTCTCACACAAAAGCAATATTGCAGCTGTATTGGGAGGAAGAGTGTTGTCAGGCAGTGCAGTTCTCTGTGAGCTGTGCAAAAGCAGCTGCGGAGCGTTTTCACATGGAAACTGAATTCCTTCCAGGTCATGGGATTGTCCTGCTGTGCAGGCATTTGGCAAATATTTGGCCCAGAAATGTGGAATGCTGTGTTTCAGTGTGAGCTGATTCTCTTAAGGAAGAAATCTGGGTTTGCAAAACGCCTGTGTGGAATTCTTTGCTTTTTCAGTGAGGAATTGGCTGCAAGCTTGCTTTCTGCAGGTGCCAAGGGAGAGCAGGAAGGAGGCATGTGTAGCCAAATGCTTCCCTTTCTGTGCTATAGGAAGAAGGAAGGCTAAATCAGCTTTCTTGGCCTTTGGAGAAAGGCACAAACCACGTGAAATGGGTTTAGTTTTTTTCAGTGGGTTGACAAACACTTTTAAAAAATGAGCAGATCTTATCACTGGTAATATGCTGCCATTTATGTGAAATCCAAGCACTAAAAATACTCGGAGGGAATGAGAATAGTGACAGCCAGAATAGTCTGCTTGATGATGATTAGATGGGCTGTTATCGTGTAAGGAGAGCCAGGGAGCAGAATTACACCGCTGCATTCAGATGCTATTAGTGGTCCTCTATGAGGCAGTTGGATAATCTCAGCAGCCTCCCCAGGGACTTTAGCCCTTATCAGCCTCCCCCTTTCCAATTTGAGTTTGGCCAATACCCAGCGAGTGTAAATGAGCACTTATTGCAGAGGACCTGCAATGCATCTGGTTATTTTTTTCCATGATGGACTTCATATTGCAAATAAACCTTTGATGTCAGTGGGAGTAGAAGATGCTTTCCCTCCCTTGTGACTGAGCCCTGGACTTCCAATGCCTCGTATGGAAGGGTTTTGCATAGCAACCAGCTCGACATCTCCTGCAGCCTGCTGGGCTTTCAGGCACAGTCTCTTTGCTACAAGCAATTAACTCTGGGCTTACAGAGCCAGAATGGCAGTGTGAGTGCTTGTGCAGCTGTGCTTTAGGTCATTTTCTAGTGATGTGGAGAGTTCATGGGAACTTATTTTCTTTCGTAGGTGAAAGAGCCGAATGTGGAACAACCAGGTGAGGAGTTTCTTCTGTTTCACCTGTATTTGGGAAGGGTCTTTGGCTTGTGCTGGCTAAGGTG
The DNA here is from genome assembly GCA_013399175.1 of Odontophorus gujanensis. Lineage (NCBI taxonomy): Eukaryota > Metazoa > Chordata > Aves > Galliformes > Odontophoridae > Odontophorus > Odontophorus gujanensis. The sequence continues at coordinate 110,387 of VXAB01006160.1, forward strand.
AGGGTGGCTTTCTTTGCTGCTTGTGCAGCTCAGTGGGGCTGGAGGGCAGGCAGACCCTGCTCCCCACGCTGCTGGCATGCTTCCTGGCTGCACTGCCTACAGTGGAGTGGCTGGGGTGATGATAAGCAAGGCCTTGGCCGTGCTGCAGTGCAATTGCTAGCTGACTGGCTCAGAAGTGCCTGGAAGTGCCGTGTCAGCACGGTGCATTGCAGTGCCATGTAGGCACAGCCGAGCTTGGGCCGTGTTCAGACAGCATAACATGAGTGTGTCCACCTGCTGCCTACCATCCCTGTTTGTTTAAAGGCTTTGATACATCTTCCAGAAGCCTCTGGTGTCTCTTGTTACTTTGCCTAGGAGCACAGAGAGTGTTTGTATTCCCACACTTTCATCCAGCTACAGCAGGAGATAGTACTAGGGCTGAATGTAAAGGAAGGAGTCTTTGATCTGTGTCCAGTCCATAAAGCAGCTCTGCAGAGCTCTGGTGGCATGCTCTGATTGTGCTGCTTTCCTAACAGTAAGACATGGGCCAGCAAAGCCTGCTGATATCTCCCCAGAATGTGTAGGACCTCTCTCTACAGCATCTTTTTACAATCCTATTTCAGTTCTTAATTCAGTTTGCAGTACCAGCAAAGAAGGCTGCATATGTTCCATGTTGAAGATGCTGAAGCAGATGGTAATGGCAGGGCTGCCCGGGCAGGCAGGAAGGAGGCTGCCTGACAGAGAGCAGGGCAGAGCAGGGTGCCTTGCTCTGCTGCCGGGGATGGGCTGCAATGCAGTGCAGTGCCAGGCCAAGTGGCATCAGTGCTGGACCTTCAGTGCGAGGTGCTGTCAGGACAAAGAGGGGACTTTTGAGCCCAGGGTGGGCAAGAGAGCAGGGACACAGGCTAAGAAATCCAGACATCCTCAGGTATTGCTGCAGTGTTTTGTTCCTGGAGCTGCCCTTGGCCCTTGTCTACCACAGTGCTGGGTGCCCTGGAGCACTTGTTTTGTTCAGGGCCCCTGCAGAGCAGTGGGTTCTGAGCTGCTTCTGCTCTGTTATTGCCTTTCCCAGGGACCCAGCAGAGCTGCTCTGCAGGGCTCTAATATCTCCAGTGCCTGGTACTGGCTGTGAGCTGAGCTCTGGTCCTACAGGAGCTGCAGGTTGGGCTTTCTGCTGAACTGGCTGATGAAACCAGGCCAAATCTGAAAGAGTTTCCTCTGGAGTACTTAGTTTCTCAGGAGTGGGTGCCCATAGACTGGTGATGATGCAGGCCAAAACAATCAAAGGAACGAATAGCAGCCTCCTACATGAGGGATGATGGCACAGCTCCCTGCTGCTTCTGTTTGCTTTTGTTTCAGCCTTTGCTTTTACTGCACAAAGGAAAACAAACAAGAGACAATCTCCTTCTTGTGAGCTCAGGCAGAGCAACCTTCCTGCAGACGCAGCTGGAGGAGGACTGCCCACTTTGAGGGGAGATGGCAGCTCTGCAAGCAGCCCTGCGCTGCAGCACGAGGCTGCTCAGCTGAGGGTCAGGGGCACTCCTCTGTGCAGTGGTCGTTTCTGCTCTGTTAGCGTAGGCTGGGGTGGGGGATGCATCCAAAATCACTTTGGGAGTTTATACCATTTTTCTCTCTCTTCTAGATGTGGGTGTTTGTGTCTTAATGTCCTTCGTTATCAGGAGAAACCAGAATGCAGACACCGTTAACAGAAGCAGCCCCCTGATCACAACAGCATTGTAGAAGTCATGTATTTCCAGGGCTGCCTTCCCAGTATAATGTGTGTCTGTAACTAGCCTGTAACCACTGGGCAGTGGAGCCCTCGGGATCTGTTCCCCAGGCTGCAGAGGCCCCCTGGGCAGGGGCCCTGTGAGCCCTTCCCAGGCAGAAGAGGGCTGCACAGAGGGGTTCCCACTGTCCTCTTTCTGGCAGTGTGAGCAGAGTGGGGTATGCTTCTCAATAATAGGACCGCTGTGGTGTTTCCAGGGGCTGGCTGTGGTTTGTTTGGGGTACACCAAGGGATCACCTGAACACTTCAGTGGCTCTTGGTGCTTCTTCAGTCTGGCAGAGTGCTGAAGTGGTAGAAGTAGGAGGCTGGTGTTAAAAATCCTTCGCTTAGCATCTGAAATGTTTTCCTTAGTAGAGCAAACACCGGGCAGCGGTTGCGATAGCTGGCACCTGAGGGAGGGAGAATTGTGTCTGTGGGCTGTGTGTGAAGACAGTTGTGCTGAGCTGTGCTTCGCAGCTTTGTTGTTTTCTTGCTTGAATGAAGGAAATTCTGCATGAAGAAAATTGCTGCCAACCCATCATCCATTTAGGTTGTGGTCGCTGCTGTACGTACTGCTTTGTCACTGTCTGGGGTGATTGTTTTGTGTGGCATGAAGGAGCAGCCAGCTTCACGGCTGTGGCTGTGTCTGTGTGTGCCTGACGGGCAAGTACGAGGACATTGTGGGGATGGAAAATAATGGACAGGTTGTCTTATTGCTGATAAATGTTTCTCTTATCAAGATCAGTTTGAATGTGTTACTGAAATAGAGGCCACGGTCTTGCCTTTGGTGTGAATTTAAGTGCAGCTGATGGTGAGCAGCTCAGTGCTGCCCGCGGGTCGCTCCACCCTCAGGCACCTTCCAGCCACGCCTGAGCTCACCCAGGGCCCACCAAGCCAAAGCCAGGCTGCCCATGGCTCCGTGCTGGGGTCACCAGCTTCCATCAGTGGGTGCATCCCTGGGCTGAGTGTGCAATGCTGTGCTCCTTGTGAGCCCCATGGGCTCAACCTGTGCAACTGCACCCAGAGGAGGACAGCCACAGTGCTTGGGGCCGTGGGCAGAGTCCTCACCGCGGGGATTTCTGTTGGGTTTAGTTCTTGTTCTCAGTCATAACCTTTGAGATCTCACCCGTTCATTGCATTTATGTTGGTGTTTTGTTGACTTCTTTTGTTCCGTTTTCTCCCAGGCCCCCATGTCTTCCCCCTAAGCCACAGAAAATGAGGAGACCTAGGCCTCTCTCAGTCTATAATCATAAACTCTTTAACGGCAATATGGAAACATTCATTAAGGTACTCGCTGGCCGACAGTAAGAGCTGATGAACGTTGTGAATGTAATGGCAGCTTTCCTGTCCTATCTGCCCACTGCTTTCCTGCCCCGCACTCAGCTGTGGGGCCGGTGGTTCACACGGTGCCGGTTCCCCCCACAGCCACCCCAGCCCATCCCGCCCACACCGCAGCTCGGGGCAGGAGGACATCCCATGGGCAGCACTGTGCTGAGCCCCCTGCCATGGCACGAGGAGCAGTGGGGCAGCACGAGGCACCCCGCAGCACCCACAGCCCCGCACTGCCTGGGCCTGCTGGACCCTGTGGAGTGAGGCATGGTGGGGTGCAAAGAGAACACTAGTTACTTTTTTCCCCAGACAATGTAATGGATTTGAGGTGGGGAACCCACTGAGGAACAAATAGGATTTTCAAGGTGGATTTCTCCAGAATATACTGATGATATCGACACAGTCCCTCGTTTTCTCCATTTCAGTCCATATTCAGTGTTCTTGCCCTAGGCCAGAAGGAGCAGACAGACTCACAAGCTCCCAGGTGTCTCCCAGTTGTAGGGACTGGCGGCCTCGAGGTGAAATGCCATGCACTGGGATGGTAGACATGCCATTCTGACCCTTTAAGAGAAGATAAATGCTAAGCAGCCCAACTGGTGCACCTCAGCACGACTGCTGGCAGCCGAGCATTGGAGTGGTGTTTGTGCAGGGCCTGGGGCTTGGCCTGCAGCTCTCAGCCCGCTGCCCAGCTGTCTGGGGTTTTGTATTTAGACTGCTCTGTAAAAAACGATGCTGCTCGGAGCCCTTCCCGTTGGGTAGTGCTGTGCAGTGCTGGCTGCAGTGGGATGGGGCGATGCCAGGGGCTGCTCTGGCCACCAGGCTGTGCTGGTGTGGGCTGGGAGGGCAGGCAGGTGCTGCGGGGCTGGGCTCGGACCTCACTAAGCTGCCATTGCATTTGAGCGTTCACGGCCTCTGAAAGAGATGCTTACCTCTAACTGAACTCATCTCTGCTTAATCTTTTCTTTTTTTCCTGCTCTGCTGCTTTTTTGTGTTCTCAGAGGAAGGAGGAATGCGCGAACAAGAAATCAGGTATTTACTGCAGGCCCGTCTGTGAGACGGAGTAAATTGACCAGAGATGCAACTGTGCTGTGGAAATAAAGAGCCAAGCAAAGCCCTGAGGAACACGAGCTCCCCTTATGGCAGCAGGCACTGCTCACGTTCCCCTGAGCTCCTGCCCCAGGGGCAGCTGTGAAGGAGCAGCCAGAACCCACCGTAGGCTCGGATGTGGGCAGCGTGCCTTTCACAGGCTGTAGTGGGGGGTTTTTTGTTTTTCTTTTTTTCTTTAGCATCTGCTGATAACGGCTCTTTCTTTAGGTGGAAATATTGTAAGCTCTGTTACTGGAAGCTTATTTCATCAGTCAGGTACAGCACGAGATCTATTTTGGCTCAGCATTACACCTGTGAAATGGAGTAACTGTGATCCAGTTGCATCAGTCCACTATTTCAAGCAGATAGTGAGCAAGTGTTTGTCACACACTTCGGTGAAAGCTTTTTGTGAGTAATGGAGTGCACACAGTGTGTTCAGCACTGCTAGATGGCTTGATGCGTGTAGCACCTCCTTTTCTTGCCTGTCCTCTTACTAAACTCAATGGCACTGATTTTCTAATCTGTTTTGCAGCCTTTAGTGCATTTCCTGTGCATTATTATCAGTCAGCCAGTAAATGTCTGCCTTTTTTCCTTTCTTTCCTGAAGGATTCAGGACAGGCCATTCCGCTTGTAGTCGAAAGCTGCATTCGTTACATCAATTTGTACGGTAAGTTAATTTAGCAGTACTGACAGCACAACTTTCTGCAAAGGCAATGAGTTACTCGCAGCCAGCAGAGAGATACAGCAGAGATGCCCTCGGCCCTTTTGCTGTATGGCCTCAGGTTATAATTACAGTGGCATTACTGTGATGTACCATTGGATGGCTGGCAAATATTTAGGTCTTGTTAGCACTCATCCACGTTAAATTGTTTGCTTGGGCCCTGGGCCAGCAGCAGCTCTTCCAGCACTTTGATCTGAGGACGCTGGTGGAGAGTAGGAGCGGGGCTGGCCCCCGTGGGCTGTCTCCTTGCTCTCTGGGCCTTTCTCTGCTGTGTTGACTGCTGGTTTCTGTTCACCAGAAAGCACTGCACGGCAGTTAGTGCAAATCTTCTCACGTGCATGCTTCTTTTGCAGGCCTTCAGCAGCAGGGCATTTTTCGAGTTCCCGGCTCGCAGGTAGAAGTCAACGACATCAAGAATTCCTTTGAACGAGGTGTGTTGGTGGGCTGGGCTGCCCTCGGCCTGTGCTCCTGGGGACACTGGTGGCACCTGGGGGGTGTCAGGGCATTAAGCGCAGAAACCACAAGGTGATTTGTTGAGAATCCATTTTCAAGGAGCTTTTATCAGCTGCCAGGACAGTATGAGAGTGACATTGCTATCCAGAACTGTTTGGTCTGTGCCGGAGGTGTGACTGCATGCTCCAGGCAAGCCTGTCTTTTCAAGCTATCACCTGCCATAGCTCTGATCTGTTCAGCTCTCCGCGCTGTTGCCTTAAAGCAAAAAATGCACTGGGCTGGAAATGGTGCAGTAGAACTAATTAATAGCATCCTCATCTTCAGGAAAGTTTTAAAACATCAACAGTAAACTATGTACCCTGATAGGTAAAGCTGTAGCATGCCTGAGTGTGATGCTCAGTTATGGAGAACATCATTAAGCTCTTCTCGAGCTGGGAAAATGCACAGATACCGTTCCACACGTGAGAGTTTTCTGAACTGTGGGGGAGCTTTTTCCAAGTGAGGGGAAAGGCCTTGCTGTGTTAGTCCAACCTGACTGTAATGCTGGAAGTAGAAACTCTTCCCTGTGCAGGTGAAGATCCCCTTGCTGATGATCAAAACGAGCGTGACATTAACTCAGTGGCTGGAGTCTTGAAGCTGTACTTCCGAGGACTGGAAAACCCCCTCTTTCCTAAGGAAAGGTTTCAAGATTTGATATCTACTATAAGTAAGTACAGGTGACATGTCTTCTTGGAGAATAGGATGGGACAAGGAAAGCAATAAACAGGGCACATACACCTGTGCTTTGCAGAATGTGTTTTAAGAAGGGCTATAGGTGTGAGGTAAAGGCATTGAGGATGCACACTGTCAGCACTGGAGGTAAGGCAGGGCAGTAACATCTTGCTGCAGCTCCTCTAAAATCCAAAGAGTCAACTTCAGGCTCAGGCCAGTGGGCTGTGTAAACATTGCTTGTTGTGTGAGGGCTCTTTGGTCACTTGGACGCAGCAGTGTCTTCCTGCACGAGCTGTCTGCACGGATCACAGCTGCTCTTGAGCTGTCGCATGTTGTGCTGATGGGACCCAGAGTTTGCTGCTTTAGCTGCTAAACAAAGCAGAGGTCAGTACCTCGTGGCTACTCAGGAAACTTCTCTGATCCATGAGGTCAGCAAAGCTGGTTTCAAGCTCGTGCAGTCAGGGGTTCTCAACATATTTGCTGCTTGCTTTTCCTGTCCCAAAGGAAAACAAACTGCTTTGGGATGTGAGCAGAGGTGGAAGCTGAGCTGCTTCATCATGGAATGATGTGAACCAACAATTGGGGTTGGTTTCAGGGGAGAAGCCTGGTCACCCCGTGTTCTGTCCCAGCCCAACTCATTCCTGTGCAACTGAAGAAACAGATCCCCCAGCTGGGCTGTATTTCTCACAGTACCTTGTAGTGATGGCATTCATTTATTGGCGAGTCAAGGAAATTACTCTCCTAGGGCAAAAGAAGGAGGCAGAATAAATTCAGTGCATTGGAGATGATGGAAGAGTGCTGTGCAGTGTGGCAACAGGACAGCTGTGTTTTATGGGAGCAGTGCTGGGCTGTGTGGTTTGCCTGCAGGTGCTCTGGGGCTGATGAGCACAGGGCTGTGCCCTTGCTTGGCTGCCACTGCTCAGGGCTCCCTCCTGCCTCGTAATGCCAGTGTGCATAACTGCTAGAGATTTAGTGATGTCAAGAAGGACAGATGATACCTGGAGGGGAATGACGAGGGATGGGCTTGTTCCAGAGGAAGAATGTATTCTTATTTCTCAGGAACAGTTGTTTGATAGAGTAGCTGTAGCAAATTTGCTGTTGCCTTTCACTTTTGATGTGTGAAGCAGTGCAACACGCCTGTAACACTGCGAGCAATGGGAGCCATCTCTGCAGCAGGCCCACGCCCCGGGCAGGGAGCTCATGGCCACGGAGCAGACTGCAGCTGCCCCAGGGTCTGCAGCAGCAGGAGCAGAGCTGTGGGGAGTGTGCCTGTGCTGTGCAGCCAACCCTCAGTCATGGCAGTCTGCGCCGTGTGCTCAGCTTCTGGAAGCTTCTCATTGCAAACATAATCAATTTTCTTCCTGGGTTCTGCCCCTGGGAGCCGCGTGGTCCCAGTGCGTGGCGAGGGATCACAGAGGAAGGGCTGTGTTCTCCTTTTGCTTTGTGGGGAACTGAGAATTTACACGGAGACATCCCTTAAGCACGCATGAGAAGCAGTTGGGTAGGAAGGGCACTTTGCTAGCAGAGGTTCGCTCTGGGCCATGCCGGTGTTACAGAGCGACTGATGGTTCCTCCATTAATCCTCTGAACTGCAGCCAGTTGAAGCATTTTGGTAAGCAGAAAGGCAAGTACTTCAAGGCAGTTTGTTCCTCTGGGTTTCAGAACAGACGCCTATTGTTGTATTGCTTTATCCAGTGGTTGTTTGATATTTTTATTTTTGATGTTTTCTTAAGTAAACACAAATGGGAGGAATGAAGAACCAGTACGGCGCAGCGGGATGAATGCGTTCCTCAGAAGGAACAAAATCTGAAACAGAATCTTAAAAAGATTTCTGGGTTTGGATCGAAGCCCAGATCGGTTCAGAATTTCTGAACGAGTGGCAGCCCCACCACACGTCAGGGGGTTTCATTCTGGTTAGCAAATGTCAGTTAGAGGCAGCACAGAGGAAGCAGCCCTCCGCTGTGCGTTCACCATCAAGGCCTGCCTGCCCTCAGGCTTTGGTGCTCTTTGCCAAAGGGCAGAAGTGAATCTTCAAGTGCCAACTCAGATTAAATTCCCTTTTAAAATCAGCGGGAAGCTTAAGCAGAAGGGCTGAGGAGGACCTAATATTTATACCCATGCAAGAGCAAAGCTAATAAAAACCTCTGAAAGTCAGCACTGGAACACCAAACAGTGCACCGTTTTCCAGTGCCAAATTGGCTGAAGCTTTTGAGAAGCAGAGGAGCTGTTGAGTAAGTAAATAATGCATTAACGAGCATTATAAAAATGAAGCCATGGAAAGGTTTGCTGCTCACACTAAATCTTGGCTATGTGTAGGAGCTGACCTGTGGAGGAGCGTTGTGCTGATCCTCTGCTTGCTCCGGTGGATTGAACCAGGAATTGTGCTATTGTTTTCCTTGTATGGTTGGCTGCTAGATCTGGATCACGTCTCTAGTGCTCTGTGCTCTAGTCCTGAGGAGGTTTCAAGGTGTACTTCCTATCCATGTGTTCCAGAAACTGAGAATCCCACCGAGAGGGTGCACCAGATTCAGCAAATCATCGTCACTCTGCCCCGGGCTGTCATCGTTGTCATGAGATATCTGTTTGCTTTCCTCAATCAGTGAGTCTCTTTCTTTCCTAAACTGGTCATTATCTGCCTTTATTTCAGGGCTTCTCTGTCTTTTTTTGTGTGAGTTTCTTTTGGTATTGTCACAGAGTTGTATTTTGCCTCTTCCTCAGCCTGGCCTGACCATGGCTGTGTGCTCAGGGAGGATGCACAGCTCAGTAATGATCGTGGTTTTGGGTGCTGGGGGGGGCTTTGGTGGGATATCTTTCTGAGCTAACAGGGACAGAGGGTACCACACCTCCCTAACGTGTGTGCTTGCAGCTTGTCCCAGTACAGTGATGAGAACATGATGGATCCCTACAACCTGGCCATCTGCTTTGGGCCCACTCTGATGCACATTCCAGATGGGCAGGATCCGGTGTCCTGCCAGGCCCATGTCAATGAGGTCATCAAAACCATCATCATCAACCACGAGGGCATCTTCCCCAGCCACAGAGAGCTGGAAGGACCTGTCTACGAGAAGTGCATGACTGGAGGGGAGGAGTACTGGTAAGGAGCAGGGGCAGAACTTCATTGCTTGCACAGTGCAGCAAAAACAGATCCCCTCATTGGGTTGGTCTTCTTGTGCTGAAGATTAGGAGTGAAGCTGTGACAAAATGCAGAGCTTTGGCTGGATTCATAATAAGCAGAATTGACTCCAGTTTGTGTGAGGGTAAGATAAGGGCTCTGGGGATCAGACCCCTGAGAGGATGAGTTGTGAAGAGAGCTTAAAGGAAGTTCAGATGTAATATTCAGGGCAGCTGAGCACCATGCTGGGATGGCTTTGCCTCCCTGCAGAAGCAGCATGCCTGTTTGTTTTTTTCTGGTAAACATTATAAATAAGGTATGCAAGAGCTGGGGATAAAACACTGAAGCTCATTGTGAACAAATAGAAAATTCTACTTGCTATCACTTGTTCTTCTTTTGTCAAACATGAGTAACATGCTTGAGCAACAGGACATGAAGTTCTGCTCTTGAATGTTTGTGGTGCAATCGTCTGCTGCACTCAGAGCAGTTCAGAGGGTTGCTGTGATTTCGTGGGTCTGAGATACTCATTTTAAAATGAAAATCAGAACTCCTTTGAGTATCACTGGGGCTCCCTGACAACTTATTTTTGCAGTGACTGGGATACAGAATCTTGTTCTCTCCTTTAAAGCACCATGCATTTATTTCAGTGACAGCCCTCACAGTGAGCCAGGCACCATTGATGAAGTTGACCATGACAACGGCACGGAGCCACACACCAGTGATGATGGTGAGCACACACAGGGAGCTGCAGGAGCTTGGATGTGTGTTAGGAGGGCTGTGTGTATAGGAAAGCACAGTGGGCTTTGCCCCAGATTGAATCAGGTTGGACTGATGCTTGGCACACGGATGTTTCTGTGTGCTTGGCAGTGCTTGTTAATTAACACTGCTAATAGGTTTTCATTGTAGGGTGTGCATGGACTGCAGTCTCACTCCGTGGAAGGACACAGGGTTGTTCTTATGGAGTGCTCATATTGATCACAAAGGCCATGCAGGAGCAGGGTGCAGGCAGAGCTGGACAAGAGGCAGCAAATGTCACTGCATGGCAGCACTGCCACTGTGAGACTGTGCTGTGTGGCAGGGTGCTGCAGAGCTGAGTGCTTCTGTCCTGGAGTCTTGCCCCTGTGCCTCCTGCTCTGACAAAGCTGGCATTTCCTGGCTGCCCGTGGGGAGCACGCAGCTGGGACACACAGCCTGCAGCCCGGGGTGTGCCTGCAGCACAAAGCGCCTCCGTGGTCATCCATGTGAGAGGATGAAGGACAGCAAGCTGCCTTTCAGCCAATTTTTTGCCTGGGTGGTCACATTAATATCTGTGATTGGAGTTTCCGGGTGATTAACTGTGGTGCAAGCATAGAGAAGAGCAGCTTTATTTTGTGAATTTACGTGTTCCTTCTTCCCCTCGCCCCATGCCCTCCTCCTGCTGGGAAATTCAATATTTTATCAGGCTCAGAAAGCCCTTCTGATGCCTCCTCCCCACAGTTCCTCCAGAGAGCGCTCCCCATCGATCCCACAGTGGCAGGCCCAGGCACTGTGGTGCTCACACTGGTGCAGCTGTATTTTCAGCTAGGGACCTTCTGTCCATGGGAGTGACCTGCCTGCCATCACACTGAGGGAGGGCAGGGTTCAGGTTCAGCATCTCCCACATCCTTCAGTGGTTCCTGCTGTGAGCAGAGGTTGCTGCTGAGCAGAGCAGCAGGTCGCACCACGGTGCTGAGCCCATGGTTAGTGACAGGGCAGGTGGGGCAGAGCAGGTTTCTGTGTTCTAATGAGAACATGGCAGATCTGAAGGAACTGGGCTGATCTGCCTTGTCCAGCTTTGCACGTCTTCCTGTTGGTCCTCCTGGGGTTTGGAACATTTGATATCTCTGTAGAGCTGTGTTAGCTGTCTGTTTGCTGCTCTAGTAGTGGTCAGAGCTGGCAGAGCGGTGGCTGCTGATCTTACACCTCAGTTTGGGTAGGCAGATAAGTTCAGAGCTGGTAGCATCGTTTCTGTGGGGATCCCTGAAGGGGCATTTGTTATTCATCAGAAATTCAGGGCAAGCTGTCTGCAGGGTGAGGGAAGGAACTGAAGAGAAGGTAATGGGAGGATGTGGGTGTTGTATCCAGTACAGCTTGGTGAGATCCTGGTCTGGAAGATAATGGCATTCCTAAACCGAAGAATTCACTTCACTGCAAGAAAATATGAGCGCAGGCAAAGAAGCCATATGCACACAGGGAAATTTCAGCTGCTCCCCATCTGGTTTGAAGCTTTCTGTAGTTTGAGTCTGTGAGAAGTTCCAGGAAGGCTGAAAGAACCAAAAGAATGGGTCAGTCTAAAAATAAGATGGTTTGTGCTCAGTGTAAGATGCTCTTGGGAAGCTGGGGCAGCAGGCTGGGAGCTGCTCAGGGGAGGTTTCCTCTTCCTAGGGTTTATTGCGCCTTCACACTTGTCATACTGAGCTTCTCTGTCTCTGTTTCTCTTCCTTTGCAGAAGTGGAGCAGATTGAAGCCATAGCAAAGTTCGACTATGTTGGACGGTCTCCACGAGAGCTGTCCTTCAAGAAAGGGGCCTCACTCCTCCTGTACCATCGGGCATCAGAAGATTGGTGGGAAGGGAGACACAATGGAGTGGATGGCCTCATACCTCACCAGTACATTGTGGTGCAAGACATGTGAGTAAAGGCACTGTGTGCTGGCCAGGGATGTCAGAATCACCTACCTTACATGAGGCCCATTGTTAGCAACCTAAATAGATCAGGTTTTCCTGGATTTAATGACTTTGAGAAGTCTGGATCTGTTCTGGTGTGCCTCTCCCTGTATTGGCTTAGGCTGTCTCTTGTTCAAGCAGACATAGCCAAGCACTAAATACTGTCCTTGGTGTGCCTACACCACGTCTGACACTGACTACTCAAGGTGGCATGATACAGATGTGGCACTGATCTTTCCCTGTGTATGTAGCTGCTGTTGCACACTGCTCGCTCTGCCCGTCCTCCTGTTAGAAGTACCACACTCAGCTCCATTACAGTGGCAGCCTGAATGGGGTCTCATTTCCCAGGGACGACGCTTTCTCTGACAGCCTGAGCCAGAAGGCGGACAGCGAGGCGAGCAGCGGGCCGCTGCTGGATGACAAGGCCTCCTCCAAGAATGACATCCAGTCCCCGACGGATCATCTTGTGGACTACGGCTTCGGTGGAGTCATGGGCCGGTAGGGAGCTGTCCTTTTCCTGCAGATACAGAGGTGGTCACTGTCACGTGCAGGGAGTCAGTGTGCAGGGCAGGGCAGAAGGGAATGCTCTGCTGTGTGCTAGGGAATAATGTGAGCATGGAAAAGGTGTTCACGTGGATCGCCACTGTGGATCTTAACAACTAAAATGATATGATGCTGTCCCTTTCTTGGCGCTGGCTAAAGTGTCTGTCTGCCCTCTTGCTTTATTCTTCTGGAGCTGAAAGGGTTGAGCCTGATTTGGTCTGGCTTCTCAGAGTTGAGAGATTGCTTTGCAGCACGCAGGCAGTGTGACGCGTGGTGACTCGCTCTTGTGATGCGTTCTTTGCAGAGTGAGATTGAGGTCTGACGGCGCAGCTATCCCTCGCCGTCGGAGCGGGGGGGACACCCACAGCCCACCCCGGGGGCTGGGTCCTGGCATAGACACTCCTCCTCGAGCGGCCGCCTGCCCTAGCAGCCCCCACAAAATTCCTCTAAGCAGAGGCAGGATTGAGAGCCCTGAAAAGCGCAGGATGGCGACATTCGGCAGTGCAGGGAGCATCAATTTCCCAGACAGGAAGGCCTTGTCTGACGGCCACCCGCTGCGATCGACCTGCGGATCCACCAGGCACAGTAGTCTTGGAGATCAGAAATCTCTAGAAGCAGAAGCACTTGCTGAGGTAAGAGGGTGGTGAGCGGCTCCCAGCGCCCACGGATCGAGAGGTAAAACAGAGCTCAGGGCTGAGCACTGCACAGCTCCTTTCCTCTCACAGCACTTCGGAGTGGTGGTTTAGAGGTGGAAGCGAGCAGCCAGCTGCCAGCTCCTCCAGCCGTGCTGGTTGGTGGAGCAGGAGGTACTGCTGCTCCCCACACACCTTGCTGCTCCACAGCAGTGGGCAGGAGCGTTCAGTGCACCGCTGACGTGGCGCAGGGAAGGATGTGCATCACCTTCACTGGGCGCTGCACCTGTAAGTCAGAATTCAGTTGGTGCTTAGTGCATTTCAGGTGTTATTCGTGGCTATGTGTAGGGCCTCAGAACGTCAGTCTGAGCGCAGCAGGACCCCCCCACCACACATCACCTCCACATTGCCACAGTTTCAGGTGCTAGTTAAATGTGCTGTGCTGTGAGCACAGCCTGTGGGCCGGCTCTCCCTGCTGCTTGCTGGGGGCTGGCAGCCAGCCACCACTAACCCCGTTCACAGGGTGCAGCGTGGGACTTCCCTGGAGCAGGCTGCAGTGTTCCTGTGCCTCCGTGTGGCAGTGTGCTGTGCCAGCACTTGCAGGCCGTGTGCTTTGTGCCACTCCTGAGCAGGAGCAGTGGTGATGGGAGAGCAGTGGCTGCTGACACACGGAGGCACCATGTATGGGCTTGGCAGGTCGTGTGCAGGACTGCGTGCTTTGGAGGGATAGGTAACAATAATGGCACAAAGGAAGAGCTCTTCCTGTCCTGTCTGCTTTTCCAGCAGTCATGCTCCTCGTGCGCTTGCTCTGCAGCACGCTGCCCAGCTTCTCTGTCCATCAGCAGCTTCTGTGTGCTGTGAACCAATCTTGGGTGCAGGGGATGCCTCCAGAGGAGCCCTGGGGGTGGAGCACAAATTGCCCCCTTTCCTTTCCTTCACTTTTTCTTCCTTTTTTAAACCTCTGGAAAGGGTTCTCACTCAGCTGATGTTAATAAGCGTTCACTGTGAAGTCAGTCACACTGAACTTGGAGGTCCTGAGGCTGAGCTGTGGGAGAATTATTTCCACTCATTTTCTGCACAGTTTAATATCATTAATTGGAGCTAACTTGATAATTCCCTTCTGCTGAATGTGATCTGAGGCTTACTGAGTGTTCTGTATACATGAGAAAACATAAGGGCTTGTCTACATGAGGGCAGTGAGGGGAGTTAACCGGAGTTCCATCTGGAATGGCTGATTCAATTGCTGTGAATCACTTCTCAGACGGTCTCTGAGTTAAAGTGGCGTTAATTCATTTAAGGCTGATTGAAGTGAAGCTGAATTAGGGCCTCTTTATTTCTGAGCGTGAAGCTCAGCAGCCCAGTTGTAGAAGTTTTCTGAATTTGCTTTAAATGTACGTTTTCCATGGACTCTGCCTGTCTGGCAGAGCTCTGTGGGGAAACCCAGGGATGCTGTGAGCCCCACGTTCCTTCAGGGATGGTGGGCAGGAGATGGGGCCCTACTGCCCCTGTCCCGCAGGGAGTGCCCGGGGCTGTCTCCCCTGAGCACCTCGTGCTGCTCACCCCATGCACATCACTGTGCCTTTCTGCCACATCGTGACCGGCACGTGGGTAGTGCAGGGCCTGTGTGCCTGCTGGAGGCTGCAGGATGAGGTCTGGGGCTGGGGGAGAGGTGTCCTGTCCATGAGGGGTGTGAGCAGGGTGCAGGTACCGGGGCTGCTGTCACAGTGTCACGTGGGTTTTGCCCCTTGTAGAGTTGGTGAGCAGACTCCCACTGACACCTGAGCCGGCAGCCGCCTCTGTGCTGCCGGACCGTGGGCTTCGTCTTCTCCCCAAGCTCTCACTTCGCACTGAGGGGGTCCTGGGTGGGAGGACCCCCCCGAGCACTCAGGACAGAGGCAGCTGGGGGTGGGCGCGACGCCGCGGCGCTGACCTTGTGCCGGTGCTGTTGGCAGGACATCGAGAAGACCATGAGCACAGCCCTGAACGAGCTGCGGGAGCTGGAGCGGCAGAACACGGCCAAGCAGGCTCCCGACGTGGTGCTGGACACGCTGGAGCTCCTGAAGAACCCCCCTCTGGGCGCCGCCAACTCGGAGCCCGCCAGCCCCCTGCACACCATCCTCATCCGGGACCCCGACGCCGCCATGCGGCGCAGCAGCAGCTCCACGGCCGAGATGATGACCACCTTCAAACCGGCGCTGTCGGCCCGGCTGGCGGGGGCTCAGCTGCGGCCCCCACCCATGCGGCCGGCACGCCCCGCGGTGCAGCACCGCTCCAGCAGCAGCAGCAGCTCGGGGGTGGGCAGCCCCGCCATCACCCCCACCGAGAAGCTGTTCCCCAGCGGCGCGGCGGACAAGTCGGGCACCATGTAGGCACCGTGTAGGCTCCATGTGGGCTCCGTGCAGGGGGTCCTGCGGGCACTGATGGTGCAGTGTGTGTGCAGTGAGCACGGCCCTGTCCCGCTGCACCGCGGCCGTGTGGCGCTGGGGGATGGTGGCTCCGTGTGGTGTCACTGGAGAATACACGTTCTATGTAGAAGTATCTATTAAAAGGTGTACAGAACTTGGTGACTTTTTTAAAAACGTAGATTTACCTCAGAAACTGGCTCTGAAACGTCCTCGCTAGAGACGCTGGGTGGGTTCCGTCCTCCTCTGCAGGCTGTTGGTGTGTGTGCGTGGCCGTGCAGAGCAGCTGTGGGGCTGGGGAAGCACAGCGGGGCACGGTGGGCTCTGCTGCCGTGGATGGATGGCACAGCTGTGTGACGTGGGGCCTGGGCTCGGGCTGCGGCGGCGGAGAGGAACTGTCAAAGATCCCGTGACAAAGCATAACCAGAGAACTTGCACAGCTGGAGATGATTCCTTTCCCATAATGGTGTTTTAGTTTTACCTGTCGATATGTCAGCGTGGGACTGAGGGTGAGGAGGCTGTGGTGCAGGGACTCCTGGAGCAGTCCGTGGGCTCCTCGGTGCAGCTCGTCGTCTTGCATGCGAAGCATGAGCCATACCTGACCATATCAGACATGTAGCTGACCTGATGGGGCGATACTTTGCACTTTCTGTACTGTACTATATAATACAACAGTCTGAGTTTATGCAAATAAATTTACATTTTGTTTTTCCTCGGAGCATTTAACCCGGAGAAAACAACCACCCAACCACACACCCGCAGGAGGAGCGGGGGATGCGTGGTGCTGAGTGCCAGCTGTGTGTCCATCACACTGAGTCCAACACTCCGTGCTCCTCCTGCAGTGCCACACTGAGCAGTGCCATAACGCCGCCCCATCCGCAGTGCTGTGCCCACCCGCACCCCCAGGGCAGCTCCACGGCCCCACACAGCCCTATACGGCCCTATACAGCCCCACACAGTGCAGCACAGTGCTGTGCTGTGCTGGGCTGCGTGTGCCTGCCCTGTGCTCTTTGTCGCTGTGCTTGCTTCGGTGCTGGAAAGTAACTGTTAAAAGTGTACGCTGTACAAAATAGGGTTAGGATTAGATGAAAGCCAATGCCACCCACCGGACCTTTGCACTTAGTAGGTAGCTCGATGTAAAAACAAACGTTAACGATTAAAGAACAAAAAGAAATAAAGCAGAAAGCTGACCCTTCGGTGTGCGTAGTGCGGGGCAGTGCTGTGCGTCGTGCTTCTGTATCGCTGTACGGGGACACGGTGATCCCGTACTCAGCTGTTCCCACAGCTGACACCTTCACCTGCATTGGTTCCTGTGGACCTTTGTTTTTGTCCCTGGTTTCTCCCCCTTTCCTGGATGCGGCCTCACCCCACAGCAGTGCTCGGGCTGCGCTGTCCCTGCAGCTGTGCTGTGTGTGTGTCTATGTGTATCTGTGTGTGTGTGTATCCGTGTGTGTGCTGGCACGGTGTGGGCTGAGTGTAGGTGTCCGTGGGGCAGTGCAGCACTGCGATTGTTGCGGAGACGTTCCCCATTCTGTTCTCTTCTGCTTTGGGATTTTTTATTACTTTTTGATATACTTAGGAAGCAGCTGTGTGTGTGGGTTCGGTTCTCCCTGCCTTCCTTTGCAGATACGGTACAAACACCGCTGTTCTCCTATTAAATTATTGCCTTTCGTTCTCTTCGGTTTCGTTGTGGGTTTTTAGTACAGTTCTTTTCTTAACTTTAAGTGCCTTTTTGAGCACCAGAACAAACGCTCGGAGCCGATGTCCTCGGGCCGCGCTTCCTCTGTGGTGCCGTCGTGCGGTGCCCCATCGCTTTCCTCATCCTGGTTATCTCTGTGACAGAAGGAAGCCGGGACGTTCTGCTGAAGAACGAGCAGCCCCTTCCGAACACGGCACTGCAAATGTAGTTGTAACTACTTTAAATTTAGGGGAGGAAAAAATGTATTTTTTTTCTGTAACTTGGCACAAAGTTGAACCGTACCATAGGAGCATCGTAACTGGAACCTGCTCGTGTTCAGGGAGTGACCGCGTCCCGCTCCTCCTTTAAAAAACCCCGCAGGACCCCGGGCTTTGCCTCGCCCCGGAGGCGCTCGGGGGCTGAGGTCCATCCGTCCCGGAGCGGTTCTGTGTCGCAGAGCCGGGGCCGAAGGGCTCCTGGCGGCCGTGGGGTTTCGGTTCTGTCGGGGAACCTCCGCAGCTGCCGTGCGCTGCCGCCTGTCGCGGCCGTCGTCCTCCCCCGTGGGTGTTGTGTCTGTAATGTATGGTGCGATGCCGTCAGCTCGAGCGGTTGGGTCCTGTCCTGTACGCTGATGACGCCATTGTAGATGGAGCCCCTGCTCGGAGCTGGGCTCATCCTGTTGAATAAAACTGCTTAACTTTTCTCAAAATCAACTGTCGTGGTTTCAGTGTTCGCTGCCCCCTGCTGCCCAGGGCGCTGCAGGACTGCCGTCCTCGGATCCCATCCCTCACCCCCGTGTCCCCCTGTACCTGGCAGCCCTGTGCCCGGAGCCGGCACCAAACGCCGCTCCTCCTGTGGCCGCCGCCCATAGCGCGGTGTGCACTGAGCTGAGCTGCTGAGCGCGCGGCGAACAAGCACCGGGGAGGAGGAAAATTTTTTATTTAAAGCGCCTTTCCGCAAGCCCGCAGGGAGCGTTCCCCGAAGTACGAACAGATCTCTGCCTCGAGGGTCCCCACACCAAAACCCGCAGCGATCGGAGTGCGGGGGGGGCGGGGGGCTGCCGGGACGGGCAGGGATGCTGCTGCTCGAGCTGCGCTGGGGCTGTCCACCTCCAGGCGCGGGGCCCGGGCCGCTGCGGGAGCGGAGCCGCCGCGTGGGGCTCCGCGTGGGGCTCCACGGGGACACGCGGCGCTTTAAGCGCAACTTCAGCTGCGAATTTCCGCGGTTTCCGTGCGCGGCCGCACGGGGGCAGAGCCCGCAGCCCCGGCCGGAGCTCCGCGGATTAGTGATGTGCGGAATCCCCCCCCCAGCCCCGGCCGCGCAGCATCTCCGCGTGCTCAGATGCCCAGATTGGCCGTGCCCGCTGTGTCCATCTCAGATCAGATCCAAGAGAAACTTAGATGTTATTTCTGTCTGCTGCGGACGCCCGCTCTGACAGCTCCGCGACGGACGTCTCCAACGCCGCTCTTCAGCGCTGCGACATTTTCCCCACTGATTTACATTGCCGTCAAACCACAGAACGCGACGCGCCCGCCCATAAACGAAGGCGGCTTTCATCTCCACGCGTTTCTGCACGGGCACAGGGGGCGCCCGGCAACCTCAGGCGCGGTCCCGCGCCACATCCGTACCTCCAAATTGTAGGGATGCGGATTTGACGGGTGGACCGCCCGGCGGATGAGAACGTGACTGAACGGCCGCCCGGGGGTCCCGGGGAACCGGGCAGCGCTCCGCCCCGGGACCCGCGCCCTTTAACGCCTTCGGACGGAGGCGCCGCGGAACACGCATGCGCAGAGCCCCGCCCGGCGGCGGCGCTACGGCTCCCGGCATGCACCGGCGGCGCGCGGGATTCGGACCGGTTGCTCCCGGGCCCGCTCCGCCATGGCGCTGCCGCTGCCCGAGCCGCCGTGGCCGCCCGGCCTGAGCCCGCTGAAGGTGCGTG
>VXAB01006160.1:131119-172064 GCA_013399175.1 Odontophorus gujanensis
CGGGCCCAGTTCCCCGCGACGTTATGCCGTGCCGTGTAATGCCATGCCGTGCCCTGCCGTGCTGTGTTATGCCGTGCCGTGCTGTGTTATGCCGTGCCCGCTCAGCCGCCCCGCTCTCGTTGCAGGCCGTGGACGATCTGCTGCGCTGTGGGATCTGCTTCGATTACTTCAGCATCGCGGTGATCATCCCGCAGTGCTCCCATAACTGTGAGTGCGGGGCCGTGGCGGTTCCGCGGTGCTCTCTGCTCCGCGCTGCACCGCCCCGGGGCGCTGCGAGCGGTGCTTTGTGGGACCGCCGCGGAGCGGCTCCGAGTTCGCTGACCGCAAAACCTCACGGCTGGATCTGCGCACCCAGGGGTCGCCTGCTCCCGAAACCCTTCACTGACACAGCCCGCAGAGAGGCAGAGCCCGCACTGCACCGCTGGGAGCACCGAGTGCTTCGCGGTGCGGTGTTGTTCTGTGCCGCTGCCTGCTGGGCGTGGTGCTGGAGTGCCGCGCTGGCGCTCAGCGGGAGAGGCACTCTGCCTTTCCTCTCATTTAAATAAAGACAGTGCTTTTGTTCAGAAACAGTAGCACTTCTTCCTTATGTGAAGGAGACGTTGTAGTTTGGCAGTGAAATTTCCTTCAGCTTGACCAAACTGCAGACGTTGAGAAGGACATTCCTATGGCAGCAGTGCTTTGCAGCAGGTGTGTCACAGCTGCCTGTGGTTTGGCTCCAGTGCCTGTGACTTCCAGAGGGGCTGCCTGCCTAGCTCAGCAGGTCCTGCATCTAATCCTCCTGCACCTTGCAGCAAGCCTCTGTTCTCTGTGAATTGAGATGTCCTGAAGTACTTCCTGCTAGGTTGTCTCTGTGCAATTTCTTCAGTGCAGTGGACCAAAAATACTCTCCTATTAATGATTGTTTATAAAGAGATAAGGAGGAGATACATCTACCTTTGCATTTGCAGAACTTTTTTTCTGTTGGTTTGTTTTTCTTACTGCTCCACATTGGCAGCCTGTGAGTGATGGCCCTGGGCAGCTCTCCTGGGAGGAGCTGAGCCCCTCTGCAGAGCTTCAGTTGTGTCTCCAATATCAGAACAGAAGGACCAGTCCCATCTCCTTCACATAGTAAAAGCATCTGCTGTAACTGACTGGCCACATTCTATGGGAGAATGTCTCCTGGGGGGAAATGGTGCTTTTCATCTCTTGAAGTGGTTATAAAAGCTCACAGATGGGCACATGGGGTGGGGTAATGTCAGGGGTTTACTGTGACAAAATGAAGCTCGTGGTGTATTTCACCAAAGGGGCTGTTTAAGGATCCATCCACGTGGTGATGTGACTGCTTTCACCAGGAGACGTTGGAGCTGCCTCTCTGTTTCAGTGCTGTTCCCACCCTTCTTAGCCTTTCTTCTCAGTAAACATGTTGGTTTTGTTTTTCAGAGGTTCTGGGGAAAAAAAGTGAGGCTGGAGAGTTTGTGTGGGACACATTGACCTTGTGAGGGTGGTTCCTCGTCAGTTGTGTTGGGGAGCACTGCTGGGGATGGGGAGCACCTTGCTGTCCCTCAGGGCTGGCTGCAGGCTGGGCCTGGTTTATCTCACATTAATGGAACGAAAATGCACTTCTGCTTTTGACAGAGGGACTGGGATTAATTGTTCAGAGATGTTTGTGCTGAAGATTGCCTCTAGCAAAACCAAGCTTATTTAATTCTATGGGGAGATGGTACATTTTCAGTAGTGGTGTAGTGTGGCATAGTCAGTGTATATAGTTAGGGAAACATACATATATGTTTGCATATAGTGTGTGTATATATATGAAAACATTCTAATGAGTGTGTGTTGAACTGCATGTCAGAGACTTGTTGACAGTTATACCTTCTCTTTCTCCAGATTGTTCCCTTTGTATACGCAAGTTTTTGTCCTACAAAACTCAGTGTCCAACGTGCTGTGTGGTAAGTGGTTTTCTTTGTGTTTCCTGCTGCCCATCTCAGGACACCATCTCTGGGCTGTCACTCACTCTGGTCGTGTTCTGCCGCTGCCCCTTTCAGCAGGGAGCTGTTTGGAGTGGTGCTCTGATCTCTGAACTAGCTGAATTTCACTGTTACTTTTCAGTCAGCAGAACCAGGTGGAGCACGAAAGCCCAGTTTTGGCTCTAAGTCGTGTACAAAATCTGTTGTGAAACATTCAGCAGTACCCCCTGATTTGTTTAAAGTAAGTCAGCATTTAAGATGTGAGTGCTGAAGTTAAAGCACTAATAAAAGTTACGACCAAAGAAAAGCAGAGAGAGATAAAAACCAGAAATTGTTGAGGAAGAAGGAATTGAATGTATGAAGCCATCTCAAAGTTCATTTATTTTCTCCATATTCACCCCAGAGATTAATGTTTTCTNACTGAAAGGCCGCAGTCAGAGGCGGTGACGAACGGCCGCCCGGGGGTCCCGGGGAACCGGGCAGCGCTCCGCCCCGGGACCCGCGCCCTTTAACGCCTTCGGACGGAGGCGCCGCGGAACACGCATGCGCAGAGCCCCGCCCGGCGGCGGCGCTACGGCTCCCGGCATGCACCGGCGGCGCGCGGGATTCGGACCGGTTGCTCCCGGGCCCGCTCCGCCATGGCGCTGCCGCTGCCCGAGCCGCCGTGGCCGCCCGGCCTGAGCCCGCTGAAGGTGCGTGCGGCGGGGAGCGGCACGGGGCTGGGCCTCGGGCGGGGCGCTGCCGCGGAGCCGGGCAGGAGGTGGGGAACTGGGCCCGGCCTAACACGGCATAACGCCGCGGGGANTGGTGCTGCAGTGCCGCGCTGGCGCTCAGCGGGAGAGGCACTCTGCCTTTCCTCTCATTTAAATAAAGACAGTGCTTTTGTTCAGAAACAGTAGCACTTCTTCCTTATGTGAAGGAGACGTTGTAGTTTGGCAGTGAAATTTCCTTCAGCTTGACCAAACTGCAGACGTTGAGAAGGACATTCCTATGGCAGCAGTGCTTTGCAGCAGGTGTGTCACAGCTGCCTGTGGTTTGGCTCCAGTGCCTGTGACTTCCAGAGGGGCTGCCTGCCTAGCTCAGCAGGTCCTGCATCTAATCCTCCTGCACCTTGCAGCAAGCCTCTGTTCTCTGTGAATTGAGATGTCCTGAAGTACTTCCTGCTAGGTTGTCTCTGTGCAATTTCTTCAGTGCAGTGGACCAAAAATACTCTCCTATTAATGATTGTTTATAAAGAGATAAGGAGGAGATACATCTACCTTTGCATTTGCAGAACTTTTTTTCTGTTGGTTTGTTTTTCTTACTGCTCCACATTGGCAGCCTGTGAGTGATGGCCCTGGGCAGCTCTCCTGGGAGGAGCTGAGCCCCTCTGCAGAGCTTCAGTTGTGTCTCCAATATCAGAACAGAAGGACCAGTCCCATCTCCTTCACATAGTAAAAGCATCTGCTGTAACTGACTGGCCACATTCTATGGGAGAATGTCTCCTGGGGGGAAATGGTGCTTTTCATCTCTTGAAGTGGTTATAAAAGCTCACAGATGGGCACATGGGGTGGGGTAATGTCAGGGGGTTACTGTGACAAAATGAAGCTCGTGGGGTATTTCACCAAAGGGGCTGTTTAAGGATCCATCCACGTGGTGATGTGACTGCTTTCACCAGGAGACGTTGGAGCTGCCTCTCTGTTTCAGTGCTGTTCCCACCCTTCTTAGCCTTTCTTCTCAGTAAACATGTTGGTTTTGTTTTTCAGAGGTTCTGGGGAAAAAAAGTGAGGCTGGAGAGTTTGTGTGGGACACATTGACCTTGTGAGGGTGGTTCCTCGTCAGTTGTGTTGGGGAGCACTGCTGGGGATGGGGAGCACCTTGCTGTCCCTCAGGGCTGGCTGCAGGCTGGGCCTGGTTTATCTCACATTAATGGAACGAAAATGCACTTCTGCTTTTGACAGAGGGACTGGGATTAATTGTTCAGAGATGTTTGTGCTGAAGATTGCCTCTAGCAAAACCAAGCTTATTTAATTCTATGGGGAGATGGTACATTTTCAGTAGTGGTGTAGTGTGGCATAGTCAGTGTATATAGTTAGGGAAACATACATATATGTTTGCATATAGTGTGTGTATATATATGAAAACATTCTAATGAGTGTGTGTTGAACTGCATGTGAGAGACTTGTTGACAGTTATACCTTCTCTTTCTCCAGATTGTTCCCTTTGTATACGCAAGTTTTTGTCCTACAAAACTCAGTGTCCAACGTGCTGTGTGGTAAGTGGTTTTCTTTGTGTTTCCTGCTGCCCATCTCAGGACACCATCTCTGGGCTGTCACTCACTCTGGTCGTGTTCTGCCGCTGCCCCTTTCAGCAGGGAGCTGTTTGGAGTGGTGCTCTGATCTCTGAACTAGCTGAATTTCACTGTTACTTTTCAGTCAGCAGAACCAGGTGGAGCACGAAAGCCCAGTTTTGGCTCTAAGTCGTGTACAAAATCTGTTGTGAAACATTCAGCAGTACCCCCTGATTTGTTTAAAGTAAGTCAGCATTTAAGATGTGAGTGCTGAAGTTAAAGCACTAATAAAAGTTACGACCAAAGAAAAGCAGAGAGAGATAAAAACCAGAAATTGTTGAGGAAGAAGGAATTGAATGTATGAAGCCATCTCAAAGTTCATTTATTTTCTCCATATTCACCCCAGAGATTAATGTTTTCTTCATGCCCTGTCGTTCCTTGTTGCTTAAAGATCTCATCACAGTCATTGGATCCTCATTTTGGTTTCCAAAGTGATTGCAGTGTGGTGGCAGTGAAGTGCTGTTGGTGATGGGGTACACTGGTTTGGTTCTTCTGCTTCAGTTTCTGTATTTCAGATCATCTGTCACACTTACAGTCCTCAGGCACTTATTTTAGATGTTTTTAAAGCAAAAATGCTCAGTGTATCCTTATCCACATAACAGTTTGGGGGCTGGTGGCTGAAGCACAGGTCTGCAGAACAAATCATAGGTCACTTGGACTCTCTGGATACTTGGTGTTCTCATAGCACTGGGCTGTTGGTTGGTTGCTTTTCCTTCCTTCTCTTCTCCCCTACCAGGCTGTCTCGGAGTCTGACCTGAAAAATAACCGGACGTTGGATGAGCTGGTGAAGAGCTTTAGTTCTGCAAGGTACGCTGTCATCTCGTCAGCACGGTCTCTAGTGGGGCAGTTCCAAGGGCAGCTTTGACTCGATGGAGTGTGGTAATGGAGTGCTGTGCTTTCACCTCCTTTTCTGTTTGATTTGATTCACTTTGGATCTCCGCCCTTTAAGAGACAAGTACGAAGTCAGCGTGACTTGGGGAGTGCTTTCTGCAGGAGATGTCTGACCTCTGCTCAGCTGGAGGCAGCTCTGCCTGCTTGCTGTTCTGCAGCTGTTCCTATGGCCATGGGGGAGAGGTTTGAAAGTGCAACTTCTACCGAAATGAATCTGGAGATTTAAATCAGTGGGATTCTTGGCTTTGTAAGCAATGGGAAGCATAGTTCTTGCCATGGCTTTGTTTCTTAAGAGAGTGTCTGTGTGATGAAGAACTAATCTTGTATGTGACCGCTATTTGATTTAATTGATTTTATTTCAAGAATTGAGATTCTGCAGTACCAGTATTTCAGCTTGAACTCTGACTTCAATGTTTCTTACTGATGAATGGATTACTGTATTTTGGTAGCATCTAATTTCTCAGGGAACAGGTAGTGCTGACTTGGATCCATTATGATAATGAATCTTAACTGTTAATTTTTCGGACTGCTTTAATGGATCAGTATAAATCTTAGCAGAGCTGTTCAATAACCTTTCCTTTTGTGACTCGGAGTTCAATCAATTTCTCAACGTGAAGTTGGATCAATAAACCCAAGGCAGTGGTGGTCCTCCGTGGGGGTGAGGTGGGGGAGCAGAGCTCCTCTGGGTCCCCCTGAGAAAAGCCCGATGGCAGCTGGCTTACGAAGGTAACTGCTGCAGTGAAACAAGAGGAGTGCAGGCAGTGAGCAAACTGTGTGTGGCTTCAGATGTGTGCACCCCACCTTGGTTCCTCCTGCAACCTGGCACTGCATTGGCACTGCATTGGCTCTGCAGGCAGCCCTGAGCTCAGAGCAGAACGCTGTGTGCCACCATCTGTGCATTGCAGGAGTGTTTCCTGCCCAGGGATGCTGTACAGGACACGTCTTCTGGCCCCCTCCCCCTGTTTCTCCATCCTCTTCTCTGTTTCCCTTTGGCCCTCCCCAGAACAAATCCAAACTCCAGGGTCTGATTTTTGAAGCGTGTGAAGTTCTTGAAGTCCATCCTGCCCTGGCTGTGAGCCTCAGGTAATTTGGCAGTTATGAAAATTAGGCATTAAGTCTTTTCAGGATTTCAAAAAATGCAAATATGTTTTTAAGTCGGGCCTGTAGGGAAAGAAAATGTTAATGCTTGGGTACTTAGTGAGGCAAAAGCAATGCTCCAAGGTCACCGTGTGCGTGGGAATGGAAACTGTTCCAAATAGACCTGAATGCTGGTCCCACTTATCCTTGTGCTCAGTGTTTAGTGTGTGTATTTGCAGAACTAGAGCTGTCTGCTGATGGGTGCTGGTGGGCAAGATGCATCAGTCCTTGGTCGTGGTACTGCTGCCTTTACTTTATGAACAGAGTTTTGATCAGGTGCAGGGAGACCAGTAGCTTCCTAGATAGAAGAGTCAAGCTTTGAAATTGTATTGAAGTTAGTTTTGTTGTCCTTTAACAAGGAGATGGTTTTGACAGGCATTGTCAATTTCTAAGTCACATCATTAGAACATTTGGAAATGAGAATTCTATTTGCACGAGTAGGAAACTGTAGGAAACTGGTCACTGCTGTAACATGAGCAGTGCTTTTTTCCTACGCAGGGAAGGAGAATAAGTTATCACTTTTGAGGTTGTATCTTCAGTTCCTTACCAGGTTACCTGGCAGCTGGTGAGCTTACCAGTGTGAAGTGTGGTGAAATGTGTCAGCTAGGGACTGTATGCTGGGAGAAGATCAACAGCAGTACTTGACAGATACAGGTATGGACTGCGTTCCTCTGACAGGAGGAGGAGCTCTCAACAGTAGTAGAAAATGCACTGGAAAGATGGATGAGCTGTTTGCTCATCCACCTTATTGCACGGCTGTGGGGCAGAGACCTGGGAAGGTTCTGCAGAACATTGGGGCAGGTCTGTAAGCTGAAGGATGCTGTGCACTTACCTGCAGCAGTTGAGACACTTCACGTGCCTGTTATTGCTGCTGATGGCCCTGGGCAGCAATGCTGTGTCAGAGCTTTCTACTCTTGTGGATGAAATGTGGCCCTTGTCAAAAGCAAACACAAAGTGGGGGTGGGACGGGGTTGTGAACGGGCGCTCTGTCCATGTTCCCGTTCAGTGAGCTCCTGAGCTTCCCCTGAAGCTGAGCCTACCACAACAGTAGCTAGACTGCTCTGAGTTTGTGTCAGCTGGGGGATTAACCTCCTGAAAAACTTCCAGTCCATATCTAGGCATGTGCAGACAGAAGAGCATAGTTTTGCTGCCACGCTTAATCGTGCTTGTTTGTACTGCAGGAAGTCACAGTGCCTTGGGATGCGTGTGAACTGCTCCTGACAGATGTGCTCACCGTGTGTGGAAATCTGGGAGGCCTGAGCTCCAGGCTGGCTCTGAGTCTCCTCTGTAACTGCTGCAGGATGCTAAGTGTGCTGAGCTCATTATTCTGTTTATTCTTTACTAACTGCTCTTAAAGTGGTGTAATTGGGGGCTGCCCCGGAGACTTACATACCTTCTCAAGACATTCATATGTACATATTGATTCTTCTCTGGCATGAGAAATCTTTACCTTAAAAGATGGATAGGTTTTCTAAGTAATTACGTAATGCTGAAACATCTTCAACTGTAAAATCAGAAAGCACAGCTACATTTCACTCTTACAATGGGTAAGAAACAGTTTAGTGGCAGTGCTCCTTCCAGTGGTGTGTCACCAGCAGTCTCCTGCTTTTTTACAGAAAAGGAATAGAAATTCAAATTATGTCAACTCTTGTTTATTCTTCCTGAGTTAAAATCTTTGCAAATTGAGACTGTAGAGCTGTGTGTATCAGGAGTGGTCCTTTCTGTTCCACGAAGGCTGCAGGAACACGGTGTTCCTGCTGTGAGCTCCTTTCTCTCCAGCTCGGTGCACTGCTTAAGCACAGGGATGGCTTGAAACAGCCCATGTGCAGCAGGTGCTCTGTGCTGTGTGTGTGTCAGAACAGGGAGGTTGTCTACTGGAAAGCTGTATGGTTTGGGAGCCTGAGGGAGGCACAGAAATGAAACTTTACTCCCTCAGCTCTTCTCTTTTCAGAGGCTGCACCACCTCAGGGGGAGAGGATTGCCAAAATCCAAGCTGTCAAGACATGGCTCTTAAATGAAGAGTGTGTACTTGGTGAGCAGCAGCAGTAGTAAATATGCACAGAAGGTCCCCAGTGCTTGAGGAAGTCAGAGTGCTATGGATGTGGAGGCAGAGAGCTGTGTGGTGTCACAGGCTTGTGCTCTTTTGGGGTCATACCTGTGTGTCTGAGGAATACCAGGCATGCTGTGTGGCCCTAAGCAGCAGCATGGGGTGCTTGTTCCTGGGAGGAGATAGCACCTTGCTGATGGCCCTGCCTTGCTGCTCTGTAGTGCAGGGTGTGTGGGAAGGTGGGGCCCTGAGGTGCCTGAGTGCAGTGCTGCTGTTGGCAGTGGCTCCTGGGCTCCCCAGCATCCTCAGAAGCTGTCCCTTCTTCCTGTCCCTCCCACCTCGTTACCCTGCTGTAAAGAGGAGCACGGGGGAGGCCATCCCCACCTGCTTAGCATGAAGGGACAGAGCAGCTTGGGGCAGCAGCAGGTCAGGGAGACAGCTGCTGTCCAGGTAGCTGGGGCTACTTGACATGGTCTCACGAGCTGACAGATGTTTGGTATTGCCTCGGTGGGTGTCTGCTGGGCTGTGCTCTGGAGATCCCCAGCAGGAGGGGACAAAGAACACAGAAACTTTTTGGTAAGCCCTTGTGACAGCTGGTCCAGTGCTTGGAGAGCTGTCCTGAAAGCAGTTGTCTACAGTCCTCAGATAAGAGGGAAAACTTCTTGTTCTTTGTGTTCCGTGTGATATGTTGATGCTTATTTTATGACATTTGCAAAATGGACTGTAGTTTGTTTTGTTTACAAGCTGGGAAAATGATTTTTGTGATATGTAGAGCATGGTAATGCTGAGCTGGGTGTTCCTGGTTTGTGTGGGCGAGATGATTCCCAAGTGCTTCGTGTTAGCAACTGCTCAGAGACGAAAGAATGGAGGAAAATCTCCAGCTGTTTGCTGTTTTCAGAGAAAGAGCTAGCAATACTGTTAGATGTAGCTAACAGTTGTCTTCTGGATGCTTCTAGGAAGCAGCTGGTCCAGTTGGTCTTGGACACACCACTGATTTCATCTCCACTGGCTTGTAGTGGGCGTTCAGTTGGCAAAAGCTGCACCAGGACTCCTGCGTCTCCGCCAGGTTTAAAAGAAGAGGTGCCAGTGATTGACAGCTCCTTGAAAAAGGAGGATGTTTGTACCCTGACAAAGACAGATGGTCTGGCAGGAACAGATTGGAAAGTTTACAAAACTGAGGAACGTTGTATCTTCAGCAGCAGTTCTCCAGAAGCTGGTAGCAAAGACAGCAAAGCAGGATCAGAAGAGAGTCCTGAGGGCACCAGCAGTGGTGAGAAACCTTCTACATCTGAGGTAAAAGTGATCAACAAAGGTGAGATACTTAATTTTTGCTTTTGTTCTGCTCACTCCCCCAAGTCTGTGGTTGCATCTGGCTGTGTGCATCAGCTTGTGTTTCCATCTCCTGCACTGTTCTGATCTGCAATTAGAGCATTGACGTGCTCAGCATCTTGCTGCCTAGCTGGTTGTGCCCCATCACAGTACCACTACAAGCATGTTCTTGATGAGGAAGTTTGGAACAATGCCAAGTAATTAAACTGAGTTTGACTCATACAGATTCCTTTGTATTGAATAACGACTCTAAAAAACAAGAGTTGCACAACAAATTTACTGAGTCGAAAGTGAAGTCATTTCTCTTCTTCTCCTTTATGAGCAGGCAGACACTGATGTTTGTTGTTCTTGCTTATGCTCAGTAACCAGAAGCAAGGTATTTCACCATGTTTGTTATTGAGGGCTGCACCCACAACCCAAGTGGTCGTGGTTTCAGTTTTGTTGATGTTCCTGTTTGTAGGCTCTCTGCAAGTATTCTGCTTCATTCTTCTGTACTCTTACAGTGTTAAGACTAATGTATAAAAGCATGAGAGCATCCATGTGTGCTAATCAGCTACAACAAAATTGGCAGTGTCTTCATAATTTTGATATCACAGCAGGCATCTTTTCAATTAGAAGCCAAATTGATCTTGGATGTCCTGAGCTGGAAGGGACCAACATGGAGCAGTTTGCAGTAAAACATGGATACTTAATAGTTTGTAGTTATTTATTCTTTTGTTTATCAGTTTATTTGACTGGATCCTGGAAGTTCGTATTTATTCATTAGCCAGGTAAATACTGCTTAAAATGTAACAGAGCTAGAGAAGTAGCCAAAGGAAAATGACATCAACCTAGCCCAATGGTATGCTTTCTTGTTCTATGCATCAAACTTGCTCATACTGCTAATTTCCAACTAATATGAATATTTACCTCGTTTATTCTTAAGTGGTTGAGATTTTCATTTGCTGACCATCTTATGGCCTTAGTAAGTCCTCAGTTATGCATCACACAGAGATTACTTCCACAGGTGCAAAGCAGTTGGTCAAAGAATGTGAATGAGGAACTCAAGAAGAGGCATTGCTGCAGTCCTCCATGGAAGGATCATTTGTTGCTAACTGCTGAAATGCTAAATTCAGACAAAACAACAGGCTGCTCATAATTATCACATTAATGTAACCATCCTAATTAATTGTAAGTCAGGAATTGCCAGGCAGTGATGCCGTGGATCCCCGCAGCATTTCGTGCTGTTTTTGCTCTGCTTTCTGAATCCACGTTGACTTTCTTTGTGATAATGCAGCAGACAGTGGTTGTAGAATCTGACTCATGCTGTTTGTTTAAAGTTAGCCTTGTGTTTTTGGCAGTGTACAGAATGCAATTGCAGAAGGGAGGTATTCTGAGTCTGTGCCCTTGCCTGTCTTTGCACGTGGCCTTCAGAGGTATTTCTTGCTCATCTCATGCAGAAATTGTGGCATGGGTGGGTCTGTGCTGTAGAGCAGTTGTGCTTTGGACTGTGTATGTGATCCTATAATTTTACTACAGTTTTTGTGCCCTTCAGCTGCAGGGAGGAAGATGAGGTGCGTTCATACTTAGAATGGGGAGTATGAGTGTTGTCAAGTGAAAACAAGTGCTAAAAAGGAACGTTCCAGACAGATCTGCCTTTCTCTTGTAAACTAACACAAAAGAACTCAGCATTCTGGATTTTCATAACAACAGTTTTTCAGCTTGATTTGTGCTGCAACGTGTGCAATAGTAAAAGCGTTCTCCCCTTCTCTCAGTGGACTGCCCTGTTTGTGGAGTTGCTATTCCAGAGGAGTACATCAACAAACACCTGGATAGCTGCCTGAGCAGGGAGGAGAAGAAGGACTGCCTCAGGAGGTAGGAGATGGCCCAGGGCTGAGTGTGCACGTGGCACTGCTCTGCACTGCAGAAACGAGCAGCTGCTGTTGCTGGGCTGCAGTGCAGCAGGTTGTGCTTTTCTTGGTTACAGGTCAGTCTAAAACCACTGTATGTATACTGTAGCAATGATTTTCCTCTCTCAGAGTAGTGTTGTGGATAACCAGCAGAATTGGTGGTTTGTGTGGCAAGAAAACACTGCATGAGGTTTTAAGGAATTTATGTAGGTTGTAAAACTTAGTCTGTACATGACTGTCATCACATTTCCATCCACTGGCATTACAGTTTTATTTTGTAGCACTTGTTCTCATTTTTTGTCTGGTGAATGAGTTGTTTCCTCTGATTCAGATGGGCCAAAAGAAAATTTCTTCACTACTTGTCAAGTTAAAAAGTAAAAATTGTACCTTCCTCTGCTCTCTGTAGTCCTCTTCAAATTATTCTAGTTAAGGTCTCCTCTTTTAAGATGTTAAATTTCCTAAGGTTCATGCACACCTTTGAATTTAAGCTTCCAGCCTAGAGTGTGTTACAGTTGCCACATTCACATCAGTGGAGACTTGGGTCTTTTTTACTTACTGGCAGAAACATGGGCTGTCCTGGTTAACTGGTCTGACTTGGCAGCTGTGAGATTTTACTCTGTGCATTTTTATCCAAGTCCAGTGAACCTTAAATTAGGAAGTAACTTTGTTAAAGCTCTTAATTTGCTCAGTCGTGCTGAGATTGCAATCCACAAGCTAGAGGATTTTGAAGGTGAAGAAATGGTAAACTTATATAGAAATCTGATGTTACGCTTTAATCTGTGTTTGGGATGTTTTTACTGCTTCCCCTGTTCCTAATGAATGGGAATAAAAGCCAGAACTCTCTTGTTGTGAAGCCCATGTCCCTAATAGAATTGTAAATGTTGCTTGTTTTGTCTAGACCACTTGGAATTTAAGAAAGTATAATGCAAGATAGTGTTTCTGGGGGATGCCCCATAAGAATACAAGTTGGCATTTGGATTCCTAGTAGAAGTGTTAATTAAAAAGGGATTGTTTTCCTTTTGCAGCTCTGCTCACAAAAGGAAGCCTATGCCTAAAGTTGTTTACAACTTGCTCTCTGATCGGGACCTGAAGAAGAAGCTGAAGGAGCATGGACTGCCTCTCCGTGGGAGTCGTCAGCAGCTCATTAAAAGGCACCAGGAGTTTGTGCACATGTATAATGCTCAGTGTGATTCTCTAAATCCCAAATCGGGTAAGTCAGAAACACCAGGAAAGCTTGTATCATTGCAGGCTCTTTGTATGTGTTTGTGGTGCCTGGTTTTGCATACAGTGGGGCTGTGTCTTACATCTTGAATGGCATCATCTGTATTCTATTTTACACAAGATGGAAATATGCTTTTGAAGATGGCAGTTGTCGTCTCTCAGTTGTGTGATAGCAGTGACAGCACAAACACACAGGAGTGTGCGAGAGACTTGGGATTTCTGGCTGTACAGCTCTGTCTGATTGGAAGCTGATGGCAGACAGCCCTTGGGAAGCAGTCTCTGGCAGGACCAGCTGTGATGCTGCTCTCTGGAGCAGTGCAGCTGCTGTGGTCCTGCTGGGTGCTGGCAGGAGCTGCTGGCGGCACGGCCCGGGTGGGTGCTGGGGAATGGTGTTTCTTGCCCCACAGCTGATCCATTTTCTCTTCATGTTTACACCGAGGTCTTGATGCACGTTTGCTGCTTCTTCCAGAAGCTGTTGGTGCATCTGTGTGTGTTCAGTGCTCCCAGTAGCTGGGACAGGCGGGCTTGGCCTTGCTGGTGCAGGCAGGGGATGTGGGGGGGGTGGCACCCCCACCATTCACATTGGCTGAGTGCTGCTCATCCACAGCAGGAATGTCTAAGGGTAGCAGTGTGGTACTTGTGCCTGCTCCGAGGTGCTGGGGCTGCAGCTGCCATGCTCAGGGCCCTCTGTTGGCTGTGCTGACATGCTGGGGGCTGCTGCTGTCTTGCAGCAGTTCTTCACCCAGTGCTTGCAATGTAGCATCACAATGCCCCCGTCTTTGCAGTTCATCTGAGCTAGCTAATGAAGAGGTCTGCAGGGCACTAGAGGGTGCTTCAGCTGGGATCACCTAAATAATGCAAAGCTTTTATGGAGTTCTGGCTCAATGACTGTTTATGAAGGGTGAAGCATTAAACCAGTGCTCAGGACACAGGCATGCATTTTCAGTGGTGGCAGTGAACCGAAGGTCGCTATAAAGTACGAATTGTTGAGCTTCTGTGGAAGCAGAGGTGCCAGATTCCTGGATTTTGCCTAAACCAGTTTTGAGCAGGTTTTATTCCTTCACAACTCAATAAGCTTCTTGTTCTCGGGCTGTTTCACTTAGTGCAAGTATTTGTTTTAGTAATCTGCATAGCTACCTCGGAGCTCCGTGACAATGATTAAGGGTAGAAACATGTCTGTAAAGGTAAATGTCAAAACAAACCCTGCAGACAGTGCTGTGCCTGTCTGCGTGCTGCTGAGGTGTCTGGCCTAATGGTTGGAGGCTGTAAGCTATCCCTGGACTATGGCTTTGGACAGAAGCCTGCAGACAGCTCTGCACTGCCTCAGAAGGTGCTGCTAGGAGGGAAAAGCAAGATATGCGCTGTATGTGTTTCATTATTTCAACTTCTGCTTAAAGATAGCTACAGAATGAAAACTCCTTGTAAACGACATGCCTTCATGCCACAGAGGCAGTACAATGCATAGAGAAACAGTCAGAAGTGGTTCAAATAGACTGTATATTTCCATGAATTTAACCCAGAGGAAATGAGAGGAGGGCTGCAGGACTGCGGCCGTGTGCTGGTGCTGCTGTGAAGCTGAGCACTGAGTGTGAGTGCTGTGTGTGAGCTCTGAGTGTGAGCAGGCACTGCATGGCTCCAGCTCTCTGTGATTTGTTTGCAGCTGTTTTGTTCAGTGCCGTTGCGTCCCTGACGACTCCTGTTTAACAATCCATTTCTTGTGTTTTCAAACAGTTGCAGAGATTGTTAAAGAGCTGGAGGAGAATGAGAAGATTCGGGGTCAGCTTGAACTGAATAAAGGTGGTGAAAACGTAAGCTGATTGTCCTTGTTCCCAAACTGGGGGATGGATAGGAGGAATTGCTCTGTGGGCTCTGAGAGCATCTGCCTATTGCTTTATTATGGCAGTTGCCAGAATTCCAGACTGCGTGTTGGCTTGGCGTGTACCATCTTGTAACCCACTTGATTTTCTCTTATCAGTCATTTGTCGTGGGCAATTCTTAGTGTAGTGCTGATGTCTCTGTGTCCACACTGTTTAAGTAAGAGAGTTTTTTCTGATTGTGCAAAGAATTCTTAAGTAATGTTCCCCTTGGTCGTATTGGAAGACTTTGACCCTCCATGGTAGTGCGGGGAACATTTTCTTCCTAGAATTCTCTAGGATTTATCTAGCACATTCCTTGCTTCCCTATTAGCAGTAGTGCTTGTTCCTTTCCCATGACATTTGATACTTCTGTAACTATTGGTGCACGTTTATTGTCCAGAATTAGGGAGAACTTCATGGCCCACACATGCTGGGTGTTACCCGGGGTATTCTGGCTTAGTTCTTTGTCTTTGTGAAAGCAAAGCAAGACAGCATGTACTTTAAATGTGTTGTGTCTGTGGATGGGAGACTAAGAGCTGGTGAGAGAAAATTGAATGGCTGAGTCTACCCCCAGTTAGCTTTTCATTTCAAAGTATGTGGCCTTATCAACTTTTTCTCCTAGTAAATAAACATTTGTGTGATTTCCATAGAGCTTGACCTTTACAAAGGACCAGACAGAGGAGGAAATAGACAAGATCCACACTAGTTATCGTGAGTAGAATCCAAGCTTCACTCCATTTCCCTCATGAGTTCATCTTCTTTAACAACAAACAAACAAAGCAGCAATAATAAAACCCCTTTGTCTGTCCTTCATTGCCATCTAAGCAGCTTAGCCATCTTCAGGCTTAGTTTAGAAGCAAAGGTTCTGATAGTTTTACTGCAAGACTTACCTTGGCCTGCACAGTTGGACTCTTGGATGTGGTGGTTAGCTGTGGAGCAGGAGAGCAGCACTCAGTGCTCGCTGGGCTGCTCAGCTTCCTCCATGGAGGAGCAAAGCACTGAAGGGACAACTTGTTCTGATGATACTTAGGGGTGTATTTAAATCTGCAATATATGGTCACATTTCCCTTGTTTCTTTGTGTTCTTGTGTTGCTTCAGGCATACAAATTATGCCATAATGCAGCTAGATTTAGCCTTGTTGATTTTAGTTGGGTTTCTGTAAAGACTAAATAAGGGCCTAGATCTGTAGCAATTTTTTCCCCTTGCTTTTTGCTTCTATTCCTGAGAATATTTTTTTTTTCAGCTGTACATGCACCGTTTGTGGTTTTGAATCATTCTCTTCTAATTTCAAGTAACTGGTTCATAATTGCTTCCTTGCCTTGCAGAAGTCTCTTGCAATATAATACAAAACAAAAAATCACCAATCTAACCAATTACCGAAACAAACAGCCTCCCTAACAAACAACAAAAGTTTCCCCATGAACTTATTAATCCCTCAGTGGGGTATCTTCCCCCGTGAAGCTTAAAAAGCTCTAAAGAACAAACCCAGAGCTCAGTGCTTGGTAGCCCTGCAGCAGTGTTCTGCTCACTGCCATCCTGCAAGGTTCTCAGCGCTGCTGTCCTGGTCTGAGCTTCCTTCTGCTCTCTGGAAGCTCAGCAAAGGCACTGGGATGCTTCCCCCTAACCCCCAGGGGCAGCCTCCTGCTTTCCTCATGGGCAAACTTCTATTTCGAGCTCAAAAAAAAAAAAAAAAAAAAAATGTTCCAAAGAAATGTAATCTGCTGCTCTTTCTAAGTCTTTTAATTTACACTTGGATTCAGACACTCGCTGATTTATGTTTGTGTTTGAAATATTTGCAATTATGTCTGCAATTGTTTTTATTACTGAAATACCCATGGTTTTATGAACTGTGCATGGTATGTAGCTTCAGCTCAGCTGTGATTTACGTTGCATCTGAGCAGTGCCCTGTACTGGCAGCACACTTGTTGTCATGTGAAGACCTTCGTAGATGCGGCATGAAACAAAGCAACAAAAAATGGTGATGCTGGAAAAACTGAAGCACCAAAGGGATTATGTAATAAATGTGCCCTGCTTCACACAAGCATCTTGGGCAGGAACTTTTTTTTACTACAAGGAGTTGTTGACCTTATGTGGAGTCCTCAGCTCTCCCAGGAGAGAGTAAATGCTGAACACTACATGGGAAAAGCATTTCAGATGTGTTTCCT
Organism: Odontophorus gujanensis; assembly: GCA_013399175.1. Lineage (NCBI taxonomy): Eukaryota > Metazoa > Chordata > Aves > Galliformes > Odontophoridae > Odontophorus > Odontophorus gujanensis. Next base: position 147,930 of record VXAB01006160.1, read on the forward strand.
TGTGTGGGGCAGAACCTGACAGGAGGTGGTGGGGGTGAGGTGGGAGCTGTGGGAGGAGAGGAGCTGGGGGCTGAGCTGCCCCAGGCTGAGAATGCCTGTTCATTTTGTGCTCATTCTGCATGCCAGGGTTCTTCCTGGTCCATCTCAGATTCACGGTGTGGTTGGGTTGGAAGGGACCTCATGGCTCCCAGCCCCGCTCTGCTGGTAATGCACGTAGTTGGTCTGGGAAGATCCATGTGTGTTCCTCTGAGTGAAGTCTGAAGTACCTCCAAAGGAAACAGCTCTGCTTTGGGTGAACACCAGAGGGTTACTTACAGCTGGTGGACTGACAGGGTAAAGAACGTGCCACAGAGCAATTAACTGTGATTAGAGGAACTGAATCCAAAAAAGGATGGTAGCATTTCCACTGCAACCATGGCTAACTCGGGGCTTGCCCCAGTGATGGAGCACCTGGTGGGAAGGCAGAGCCAGCCAGGGCAGCTCAGCTGCATGCAATGTACCTGAGTAACCCAACGGGTGGGGCCAGGATCCAGCCCTTCCCAGCCCTCATTTAAGGGTTGGTGGTGGAGATGAGGGTACCTTGCTGCAGATCCCTGTGTCCCTGAGGCCTTCCAGAGGTAAGCAGCTGCTTTCCTTTATTTCTGTGCCTACCTCTGTCACATTTGAGCAAACCCTCACTTGCTGTGGCCTGGAATCCTGTTGCTCTGCTGTCATTGCTGTGCTTACTGTTGTCTTATAAATGTGCAATGATTTTAGGTGTTGCTTTACTGCAGAAACAGGAAAATCTGGAGCTGCTTTAAAGCAGGTAGCAGTGTAGACCAAAAGCTTTGCTCTTTCTCTTTAGTTGGGATGGGATGCTATGCTCTGCTGTCAGGTGATAAAACACAAGGTGCCCCAACCAGGCTAGCAGGATGGGGCTGACAGTCTTGATTAGCTTCTGTTAGAGTGTTCAGGAAAGTGCACCTTGGGGACACAAGGCTCCTCTTGGGATTGTTTTCAGTAAGGTCAGCCACATACTGAGCAGTCTCAAAAAGCAAAGAGCTAGGAATTACAGCTGGAAGGTAAATCAACACAGAGTAAGATGTTGCTGGAGCTAGTTACTTGTGCTTTCTGCTGAGGTGTGTCAGGCACTGGGCTTTGTTTTCCCTTGGCCAAATGCTGTGCAGCCCTCTGAGCACTCAGAGCTGATGGGTTTTTATATGATGTTTGACCATTTAGATTTTCTGTGTGGCACAAGTGCAAAATGTGCTCTTGAAGGCTAATTATTCCACTGAGCAGTGCAGCCTCTGGTGTAATTCAGCAGAGAGGATACAAATGAATGCAGTACTACCGTGTTCAAAAGGAGCTTGAAATCTTCATCATGTTACAGGCTGTTACAGTGGTGATTGCAGGACTCAGAGGCTTTAGAAAAACAAACAAAAACCTGGTGATGTTAAGAGGAAACAAACAGTTTTACTGTGCAAAAACCTAAGACTTTGTGCAAGTGTCCTGACTGCTGGGTAACTGAAAGCATGAAATGGATGTGGGTTTTTAACAGAACGTGGGGCAGTGCAGTGAGGAGTGCATTTTCATTTGCTGTAGCAAAAATGTTTTTGATTCAGTATTTAGTGTTTATTTAATGCTCTTTTCTCCTGGTGGTGGTGTGCCTAGCAGCCCTGTGGCAGGGGTCTGCCTGCTTTTGGTACAGCAGTACTCTTTCATGTTTCAGGAAACAAGCACAGAAGCGAATTTCAGTTTTTAGTGGATCAAGTGAAAAATCGGTGGGAGAAGAGTGGTAAGAGGAAAACAGGAAGCACGCAGAAGAAAAAAGAAGGCCCTGTCATAGGATTGCCTGCAGGCACAGGTTGGTGCTGCTGTTTGGTGTAGTCCCCCTGCACCCCTCTACCTCCTGTGCTCATCAGCATGTTTTCTGGAGAAATGTTCTCTCCTCCTTTTGTTTTTCCCACAGTCCTTAATCTTAAAACAAACCAACAAAAAACCCAAACAAACATAGAAATCGAGCAGACCTTAAAAGGATGGACTGCCATAGATTCTAGTGATTCTTACACACAACCTATAGTAAATGTGTGATTTATTTGATTTTAATGTGAATGTGTGCTTTATTTTTAGATGCGTATTTGAAGTAGCTGATGTAAATGAGGCCTTAGGTTCTGAGCCACTCGTGCCAGTTGGTAATGGGCATGTGACAGTAGGCATCATTGAAATGGGGTGGGTACTGCCTGCAGTGGTGAGGAGTCACTAACAGAACTGCAGGGTTTGTGTGAACTGGGATGAGTCTTTTTCTGTCCTGAGGTTGAAGGAGTAAAGTACTTCAGCTTCTTTTAGGATGTTTATGCAGTACATTGCCTCTTTTTTTTTTTTTTAAACTTCGTTTTGTATTGGTATCCTTCAGGACAGTGAGAAGTGGGAATGCACAGCTGCAGTCACTCAGCTCTGCAGATACTCTGGGAGTTCAGAGCAGCATCCAGCTTATGTTTGTTATCCTCACTGCCCATGGTGTTGAAGAAACACCTCTGTGTGCTTTTAACTTGTTCCCTGTACTCTTGTTCAGTCTCATTTGTTTTATGGTGTTGTTGGCTGTGGTAGTGCTTGTTGATGTTTGAATGTGTGATTTAGAAAAGCAGTCCTTGGCCTCGTGTTTATGGAATTACAGTGCACTCAGCATAGAGAATTTCAGAGAACATTCTATTGGCCAGAGTTGGATGTGCTGGTGTCTGTATCCTTGGGAAAGTATGGCAGTTCAGTTTACCCTCACACGTCGCTGTGCTTCCTGAGTTGAGCTGTGCTCATTTTTGGCATGAGGCTGTCCAGCAGGGAGCAAAAAGAAATGAAGGTATCAGTGGAGTAGTATGGATTCTGTCCTTATTGTTTTGTGCAGATCTTGATGCACTGCGTCAAATCTTTTCTGTATGAAGGGTGTATAAAGTAAGGAATCTCACGGATGAAGTTTGCCTCATTTGATGTAACTTACAGTGGTGTCCCTCTTCTACAACAGGGCCAGAAGCAATGTGCTATTAGATAATGGGATCACAGACTAAAATATTAGTTGCTCACTGTGATCAGTGGAGGCATTGGCTCCTCTGAGGTACTTTTTCATTGTGTCCTGAACTGCAGGCTCCGAAGCAAAGTAAAGCTGTGCAGCTTTTCCAAAGGAGAACTTAGGTAGAAAATAACTTGAGAGAGGTGTATCATGTTGACTTAAGCACATGATACCACCTCATCTGGTTCTGAGAAAGCTTCAAAGTATTTGTTACCCTTCTTGCATGCTTTATAATCTTTGAAATTGTGCATGGGAGTCATCCTTGAAATTAGTTTCTCATTTTGTGCCAAGTGCCTGTAGCTGGTTGGCTGTGTATGAGCAGTGAGAAAAGCACGAGGATGTAGGGGTGAGGGGACAGATCGGGAAGGCCTTTCCTTCCTCTGTGTTCTTTATTAAGAGCACGTATCCTTTTATTAAATTGGAAATTATAATAATGAAAGCAAGCAAGCCAGTGATGGTTTGGTGACTTGCCATCTGCAAACGTTACTTCCAAGAAGTGCAGAGGCTTTGTATGCATTCCTTACCCACTGTTCAAAATCTGAAAGAGGTAGGGGGTACATCCTGGAACTATACAGAATTAAAACATCATTTATAAAACCTTAAAATCTCCTGTTGCCCTGAAGTGTAGTATTGATGGGCGTAGCTTATATCTCTCAAAATATTGCGTGTTATAATGACCATTTAATCATCCCTTCCTGGCTCACGTGGTGTTGTTTCGCATCTTTAAACTTATATACTAGTAATAATTTCTGTCAGTTTTTGTAACTGATACAGGCAGGGCTTTGCACTGCCCAGCAGACACTCTGTAAGGAATTGATAAATATTTTTGATGTATCTATCTTGAGTTGCATTATTGCAGTGGGCCTTTGTTATTTTTAATCTCCTAACGTCAGTAATGCTGTGTTGGTTAGACAGCTGACTCACTGTAATCTGCTGGTTGCTTTCAACCAACAGAAATATGCTCCTAGCAATTAAATATGCCCTTTAGCATAGGGAAAAGGGCAAACCCTAGCTGAATTAAAGGTTGGATAGCTCTTCCACATTGTGGCTATAGTTCTGTTTGGCCAATTCTGTCCAAAATCTCTGTAGAGGTACAAAAGTGGAAGTGGTTTGGGCAGGAATGTAACTTGGTTGGTGTCAACGCAGAGGGCACCTCTGTGAACTGCCTTAATGAGGATTATTAATGAGATAAGTCCCAGTATGGTAATAATATCCCTTGCAGCTTTCTGGTTAAGTAACTCATTTGAAAGTATTTGTGGGCAGTGTGTAGAAGCAAGTCTTCTTTTTGTATCCACTTCCTATATTTATCACCTATATGGAGAGAGAGAAGGCATCTCTTGAGAGAACTGCTCATCTTCTTAGAGATAACATTTGATAGGAAAATAATAGAATGGCTTTACAATTTGTTTGTGTTGTCTAGAAATGTTTTTTCCTATGAAGATAAATGGAAATGCCAATGATCTAGACTGACATTTCATCTTTCTTGCATGCATAAGGAAATAAATCATGATGTTTCTTTTATTGAAAACAAGCCTATTAGCTTGGTCTGTAAAACTCTGAAGCTATCAAGCTGTCTTATGCAATGGGCAGAGTGAATTGGTAGCAAGAACCAGAGGCTGGAGCTGTCTCATTAAGTGTTTGCTAATTTCTGAAATGTGACAAATAACCTTACCCTTTATTTCTCTCCTTGTTTTTATTTGAAGCTCATAACAAGGGAATATTTCTGTTCCAGGCTCTGGTTCGTTGAGGTTGGGTGGTGGTTCTGCTGGTGATGTTATTTATTTTAATATGGCAGAAAAAGGAATTAAAACCTTTGAAACTGTGAGAGTTTGGGAAGCGAGTGGGAACGAGGCATTGGTATTCAAATACTTAAAATCTTTTGTCTTTCTTAAAATCTGTCTTCAGGCAGCAGAATTAAGCAATGTTTTTGTTCTTGACAGGGGAAGATCCTGAAGAGCACTGCTCAGCTGCAGACCTTGGAGAAGCCCAGATACTCAATCCAGGAACTCCCAATGGCAAAAGTGACCATTGTTCCTCAGAGGAGGGCCAGGGCTCGGGCTCCCTTGTGTTCTCAGAGTCGTCTGGATCATCAAACAGGTCAGCACAGAAGTCTGTTCTCACTGCTTTGTGCTCAGACCAAACTGGGGAAACTGGCACAAGTACTGGGCCATTTATATTTATAGTCTACTTCACTGGAGGTGATCCTTGGCTGTGGTTACTGATTCATTCTCTTGCACATTTCTGGCTGTCCAGTGCTTGAGGGATGCAGCTGAAATGCATTCAGATTCACTTAATAGCTCCATAATGGCTTGATAGGGGCACTGTAGTGGAAATGTTCCTTTTTGTACAGAAAAGAGAGTGAAATGTCTGTGTCACCAGGAGAATATTTGCAGTTTCTCTCTTACTGCATCCTCTTCCCTTTTGTTTGAGGATTTATTTAAAGGGGTTCAGAAATTGATATAGCCTACATCTTTTAATGGCTCTTTGAGCTGAATATTGCTATGAGGAATAGAATTGAAATGACCCATTACTTGCAGGCAGGGATAGAATATCACTGAACCTTGAAGTCCTGACATCCATTTACTTTTCTCTCTTAATTCATTTACTCTTGCTTACTGAAATGGCTTGATTCGGTCACAGGAAATGAGAGATCAAGGAAGGTTTTATAAATGTGAAGCTTAATGTTTTTGATACTTCAGTGCTGATGTTATTGGAAAGGGACTCAGCTGTTACTGCTGCTAAGATCTAGCTATGCAGTTTTTGAAGATCAAGTTCATGTCTGCTGAAGACACTTGCTTTGTAGATCATAACTTGGTAGGTACTGCTCTATTGATTGTTAAAGATGAAGATGACTAATGTGAACGTAGACATCTTTTTGCAGTACTGAGTACTGTAGACCCAGCTTGATTTCTTATCCAGAATTTGAATGAGATATTCCTGTTCTTCTGTTTCACTCATTTTTTGCTTTTTTTCTTGGCTGCAATCTAACCTTTTAGCATTAAGGACCCTGGAAAATCTAGAATTTTCACTTGACAGAGTGAGAAAGCTTTCCTTTCAATAGCTTAACCAAGGAGTCACTAAATCTGTTCCACTGCCAATTTGGTATATGAATGACACTGAGTGACCCTCCTGTGGCCTTTGGCATCACAGTTACGTTTTCATTCTGTGTCTTTCTCTGTCTGCAGACTTAGATTTGCTCTCCTCGTGTCTGGGTGTGAGCAGGAGGGGCAGTTTGCTGCCAGGTGTCCACATGCAGCAGTTGCTCATGGGTTGGATGTGCTTTCATGGAGGGAGCAGGCACGATTTGTTGGGCAGTGCCTGTTTGTTTGCACCGTGTCTGGCTCAGGACAGAGTTGTTCATTCCTTCTTTTCACGTGTTCGCTCTCTCCAAATAAAGTATTTCCATAGATGTCCTGAGTCAGACAGTCTCACAGTTGTAAAGACCAGCTGGTATGATATTTGGACCTCTTTGAGAAACCAAATGTAAGCCAACAAGCACACTTACTGGCTCTCTGTGCTTGTTCTTCAACTCCTGTGGCACAGAATTGCTGTGTCAGAATCTCTCTGGGATTTTCCTTTTCTGCTCTGTGCATGTTCTCTGGTTTGCACATGCAACGTGTTTGTTTTTGTTTAGTGCAGTTTGCTTAACCTTGAAGGTTAACTGCTGTGCTGCTCAAGGAGTTCACAGTGGTGCTGTGCTTTTTGGTCCTTTTTTCCCTTTTTTGCATTCTGGCAGCTGAGCTCTGTGGCATGCCTGTCCATCACAAACTATAGGTGCTCATCCTTTATAACAGCAGCAGCTTTTTTTTAAACAAGCATTTGGCTGAGAAAGATGAAAGTAGCGGTGATGAGGCAGGGAAGGCCTGGCTGGGTGCTGTGTGCACAGCCACTGCTGCGTGGTACTGTGTGCTCCTTGGGCCCAACTTGCCCTTCCTGCACTGCTTTGGCTGTGGGCAGAGAGCAGCACTCCCCACACCGTTGTATGCACCGTGTGCAGGTTGTGTTGTCACTGTCTGGGTACCGTGGAGTTAACGTTCTGCAAAGTGCAGTGGAAACAGCCAAAGAAAGAAAGGCTTAGAGTGGGGGAGGTCTGGGGCATTGTGCTTTTGCATCGAGATATGATTTTCTGAGAGGTTCATTTTCTTATAATAAGAGGATATCCTTTGACAAGCGGAACTTATTGCGCATTGAAATGTCAGAACTTGAAATATATTTGGGAGTCCCAGTCTGTGTGCTGTGCTTCTAAGTGCAGAGAGAGTGCTTCTGTATGGAGGCTCTAATGCTATGGTGCATTAAGAGAGAACTTGGGTTGTGAGCAGCATAGGGAACGCAGCCCAATGGTCATGAAGTCAGGGAGCTGACACTGGTTCTGGTAGGGATCCCGCAGGTGATTCCTGCGCTCTGTCCTTCACGGGGACTTCTACCTTTTCAATCCAATACCAATATGTAAACTGCCCCTTTGTACAAGTAAGGGAGCAGTCAGGCTGTGCAACACCTGTAGTGATCACAGCAGTGCTGCTGTTACTCAGACATCACTGCTGTGACAGGAGGACACTGCCTGCTGCAGGGCAGGTAGTGCCCAGGCATGGGGCTGTAGCATCGACCCAGACGTGTTTGGTCTTCCAGAAATTGATGATCCCATAGCAGATAACCAGCAGAACAAAGCCCTGACTTTTAAAGGATGTTTTTTTGAAGCTGTGAAGTCATACATAAAGCTTTCATGGAACTTCAGTGCTCCGTATAAATAGTCCCACTGCGTTCTTTTCCTTTCCGGGACCGACGCCAGGCTTTATGCAAGAGCTTAAACAATAGAGAAGTCAGAAAAGAAACTAGGTGGGACAGTGATAAGCCAGTTAATGAACCATGCAGTTGGGAGTATTTTATTAAAAGTACTCTATGAAACGGAGACAATATTCAGTCATTTAAACAAATCATTTCACTTCAAAACTGCTGTTGGAAGAAAGCATCAGTTGTGGCGGAGCAGAGCAGGGGATGTGCAGTGCAGACTGTACATCTTTGGCTTCTTCTAACCATATTGTATCGTACAGTGAGACAGGGTGATTTAATCTTGAAATGATGACTGAGAAGTGCTGTATGTGCAGCTTTTGTGAATCTGTGCCTCTGGGATATGCAGAGCTGCAGCAGCTCTGCCAGCTGAGCTCCTCACCTGAGCCAGGATGCTCGTTTGCACTAAGTGGGACTTGCTGGCGCTGTGCTTGGGAGCTGCTGGTCAGGATGAAGGTCTGCATTGAGCCAGTTGCTCACTTTGGCTTTTGGTGCTTGCAGGAGTTGAGCCTTAGCTCCTCAGCTGGAGGAGGCACAGTGCTGTGGTTGCATGGGGGGTTCCTCTGCAGAGCTCTCTCAGACATGGGTCTGTCAGTGTGGGGTGGCTGTGGTGCCCAGAGTGCTGTCCTGCTCCCAGGGCTGCCCTTGCTGGCACGAGGCAGCATGTGAGAGCTGATTTCACTGCAGGAATAGCTGTCTCTTTGCAGTTCTTTAGTGCTGCTCTGAGTTAATAAATCTTGTGCTGCTGTGGCTCGGAGAAGGTGAACATTAAATGTTAGATGGGGGCACTTTATCTATTTTTTTTATGCTTCAAATGTGAGTCTGTTGTGTAAAGATGATACTGCTTCTCTGCTCTGCTGTTAATTCATACCTGTGTTCCAACAACAGTGAGCTGTAGCATTTGGGCACAGGGCTGTGGGTGGAGTCCTGGGGGGGGCATTTCCAAAGGGGAGAGCCTCTGGTTTGTGCAGGGAGCAGTGCCTGCGTAGGAGAGGTGTGGGGGCATCTGCCACAGCTGTAGTTTTGTGCACCTTTGAGCCCTGCAAACAGAAGTGAGGGCAGCAGCGCTGTGTGTCACCTTGGCTGCTGGGTGCAGGCAGGCTGGAGTGAGGGCAGGAGCTGGAAGCAGGGCAGGACTGGAGAGAAAAGCACCTCCCCACTCCTTGTGACATTCACCTTCAGACAGAGCTGGCAAAGTGAGAGGGCGGCATGGTGGATGTGTTTGAAGAAATCCTGAAACAAAGGGCAGTTTGGCCACAGATGGGGGTTCGTAGCCCTGTGTGCATCTGTGTGCTCAGGTGTGTGTATCCTTCATCTCAGTGCCACTGAGGTGCAGGAGCTGACTTGGTCTGGGGGCTCAGACTGCTGTCGTCCTTGTAGCCCACTCTCTTACACATGCACATTCTGAGGTGCTACGTAACTCCAGTACATTTTGTGCCTGGCTTTGAAATAGTTTGGTAGGCATTCACTTTGAAATATGCATGCAAATTATGAACTTGCATTATTGTGCTGAGAGCTGGCCAAATCTTCTCACTTTTATTGTTTTGCTTGTGACAAACAGTTGGTGATTAGTGATAATAAGAATACATTTTTCAGGGCAATAAAGTACATGGTGTTCAGTCGTCAAACCTGTTCCTATTCTATTTTAGGGAGCCAAACACTAATATTGGCCTGCTTTTTTTTTTTCTAATGTAACTGGAACATCAGGGCAGGATTCAGGAGTGCCATAACTCATTCTCTGGGCATCCAGCTTGTGTGCTGAGGATGAGCTCTTGACAGAATGCAAATTTTGAGAGCAAAAATAAACCTGCTCGACTTAGCTTTCCCCATCACTGTCATTTTTTACAGTGTGCTTTCCTGTGCTTTTCCTTTGAGTATTTCATATTATCCTTAGTAATGAAATAGGTCCCCCAGTGTGCCAGGGTTCCCTGATGTTCCCTTGAAGCACGTACATGTGGCACTGGGGTTTGGGCTGTGCTCACTCCTCCCCAGGAGCTGTGAGTGGTGGGATTGGTAATTGGTGCAGGGATGAAACACTGTTCCCTAAAAACAGTCACTGATTTTAATTTTAGGTTACTTTATCTCCGAATTAAGGCTGCTCTGTTGAGTAATGCTTGTAATTAGGTAGATTTATTCAGTGGTTCGTAGAAATTCCTGGGGAACCACAGATGAGTTTCTAAAATTGCATACACAACTTCACAATCTATTTTGTTTTGAAGTAATGCTCTCCATATGGCACAAGTGCTTTGGGTCTGCGTTTCCTTTTTTCACTGAACTCCTCTGTGCTGTGCCTGTCCGTTTTTCTCCCATTGGTAGTGCTGCAGTCACTGTGTGGCCCTGGAGGAAAATGGGAGTTGGGGGAAACTGACTGGGAAAGAGGAGAGGAATCCTGCCCAGATAGGACCTGCACAACATTTATTCATTTCCTCAAACAAAGGAAGCTTCTGAGCTGTTGGAGGAGGTGATTTCCCATTGCTGGTGCTGTGTGGATCCTCTCTCTCATTGGCAGGATGTGCTACTGGAATTAATCATTTTGTTCAGAGACCTTTGGTGCAAGTGTTGCTAAAATAATTTACTATGTTTTGCTTTTCCTTTCAGCTCCAGTTCAGACATCTTCAGAGATCTTGAGGCTGAGATTTGTCCTGTGTCCTCTGATGGGTAGGTGGAAATGGATGGGTGGGAAAATACTTGAGGCTGATTTCGAGTCCCTTCTGGTTGGTGGAATCCTATGCTTCTGCTGTAGGAGAGGCAAACACCATTAAAAAGTCAGGTTCGGTGAGAGCCCCTGCAGCAATTGGGGGTGTAACTTCTACAGTTTGCTGGAAAAGAATGCATGGATGCTCCTCGAATCCCTGGGTGAATGGTTGAAAGTCATTGTTCCAAAGTCCATTTGAGTACAGGTGTATACTTAAACAGGAAGACAACAAAGTAAATGCAGACTGATCTTCATGGGAAAACAAGAGAACCTAATTTTGTATTGTATTCAGTGTCATATTGTTGTCAGTCTCACCTGCATCTCTACGTCTGGTTGGACTTCCTGGAGTTGCGGTGTCTGCTTTGGTTGACTTCTCTCAGGAGAGAGAAGAGCGCATTCTTAACATCTTATTTTCTGAGAAGAGAAATTCCCTTCTGTTACTGGCAGGATGGAAGGTTTGTCTCCCTGTGTGAGGTGTTCTATACAGAAATACTGCCAAACCATGCAGCAGTTCCTGAAGTGGCACAGTGACACTCATGAAGGTGGAGAGCAAGTGTTGGACTGTCTGGGATGCTGCAGGTGTGCAGGCACAGTGGGATTTATAGTAGTGCAGTGTTAGAGCAATGGAAATGCTGTGTGGTTATTGTGCAAAGCAGCAGGGATGAGGGCTGCTGGCACCTGTGGCTTTGTGCATGGCTTAGAAAAACCTTCCTTAGTCAAAGGAGAGACAGAATGCCAGGTGTGCAAGCCAGGTTCCCTAACAGGGCGTTTCCCTTTAGCAGTACTGGGTGTTAACATCAGTTATGTTGTGTATCCAGAGCAAAAATAATTTGTTGCTTCAATAATTTCCTTCACACAGAAAATCTCAGAATTTTGGTGGCTTTATTTGTCGTGTTTGGCTCTTGGCATCTGTACGTTCAGCTTCCAAAGGAAGCCTTCCCACTGCGTAGTGCGGGGCCGTGCTTGGGCGGAGTGGAGCTCCTCTGCCTGTGCACATCATCCCGAGGTGTCGGAGCAGTGCTGAACCTCTGCATGCTGTGCCTTCGTAGAGATGCAGTGACTTGCTGAGTGTTTTAATTGCCGTGATAGATCTAATAAAGGAGCAATAAATATTCATATTCTGCATTTAGAAGGAATCGTCTGTTCTGTGAGCGCTTAATGAAAATTGAGACGTTACATAAGTTCCCTGGAGTCATCTTTCATTTCCACTAATTGTCTTATTTTGACACAAAGAGATTAGACAGTAATGCTCAAAAAATAAACGTGAGTATTTTTATGGCATGCTTGCCATTTATTTGTGACAGTGCACAGATGGAGTGGATTAGGGATATTTTAGTGACAATTTAGGGCATATTTTTAGCAAAACCTCATTCCATTCCTGAAACTAACTTAAGCACGATTTAAGCATTCTCTGAGCTCTCAGGTTTTTTTACCTTGCTTTTCATATTCTCTGTTAAGTAACAAATCCACTTGCTGTGGTATAATGCTATTGGAACTACATAAATTCATATTACTCTATGTGATGAAATTGAGTTTCAGGCTCTCAGTAACCTCTTGGTGACCATTTAATGAGAGCCTTATGGCTCTGTGATGTGCACAGCAAGTGGGTGATGTGTGAGTGCCCGCTGAGCTGCAGCTTTTGGTCAGCACTAGGGGCAGTGCTGGATCTTGGTGCCTAAAAATTAGTGTGGGTTTGATGAAAGGCTTCTGTGGTGACTTTACCATTCACACCTTAACGAAGCTCTTCTGGAGGGCTCTTAATGAGATTTCAGAGAGTAAACCTGGTGGATGTATTTCCTATTGGACTGTGGTGTGTGCAGAAATAGAAGTAAGGAAGATAAAAGTCAATGGGTCTTTCAGTTGTGCAGAATTGCAGTGAAAGATCCTGCCTACCTCCAAATGCACCTTGGGGTTCTGAGAAACAAGCTCACTCCTTCTCTAAGGTAAGGATGGGGACTTTTCTGTTTCTTCTCCTCCCTCTCAGGTGTGGGGTGCTGGAAGTGGCCCTGGCAGTGCCGTGGCTGCAGCTGAGGAGAAGGGCTGTTTGGGGAGCTCTGTCCCTGCCCACACCAACCATGTTATTATAGGGTGAACTGATGGCTATGGGAAGGGAGCTGCCTTTCCAAGGGATTGAAGTGTGCACGTTGCTGTGGAAGATCAGCTGTGTTTGCTCTGTGCTTTCAGTATTGGTGGCACTGTGCCACGTGGCCAGCACATTCTAGCTCAGAAACGGTGAAGGGCTTTAATCCTTCAGGTACAAATTCAGTTCCTGACGGTACAAGCATCTCTGTGCAGGTTTGTGTTAGTAGCTGGGGTGCAGGAACCTGAGCTGTGTGTGACCTGCTGCAGGAAGCAGTTACGTATCTGAACTTCTCTGTTTGCTTCAGGGTTCTGCTGGCATCCAGGATTACACAAATGCCAAAGGCTTTGCAGATTCACAGCTTGAGAAGCATTTAACAGTGCACTGATGGAGACCCCGTGAGCAGGAATTGCCTTATTAAACAAAGCCTCTAAGCAGCAACTGCTCATGTACCAGGGTGCCTTTGGATGCTGCTGCCTTTCTTTCCAGTTTCAGTGCTACTCCCGTGCAGTCATTCTGCTGCAGTGCTCCCTCAGCCACGCTGCTTGTTCTGGATGTGGAGGTACATGGTGGTGGTTGAGGTGTGAATGGGTTTTATTGTCCCCTGGTCTCACCCAGCCCTGAGCCACTCCGGGGTTCTGTGTCCTCACAACTAAAGCTGTTGCTCAGAAAGCATTAGTTCTTTGCTTATTTCTGAAGGGTTTGGGAAGGCAGTGTGTGGAGGAGCATGGCACTGGGCACTGCAGCATGTTGCAGAGCTGTTGTGTGGCACTGCTTCGTGTTGCTTAGTGCTCTCTGGGCTCCAGGATTGTGTTCTGAGCTTACATAAGCAGCCATGGCTCATGGGAGCAGTGCTGGCTGAGACAATGGGCGCCGGGTGGGGTTCAGGCTGATGGCAATCACTTGGCCCTGGAGTGCTTTCTGTGCCTGCTGCCTTCCCCGGCTTAGGGCTGGTTCAGGTTACTGAAAGTCATCTCATCAACTCCTCCTGTATTTTGTTAAATTTAAATAAGGTTTTCTCATAGAACAAAGTCTGGAGAAGGGCGGCACAGAAGTGGTTGTTGTCAGGTCAGCTGTGGAGTGGTTGTGTCCTCCCATGTGCAGGCAGTTGAGTGAAAACAAAGACCAGTTGTCTTCGGGAGCTTGAGGTGTAAATGTAATTACTCTGTTAATAGGATATTTGCTGTTGAAGCCATGAGAGCTGCTGCAGAGAGTTTATCTTAACCTTTGGGGGCACTGGGACGTGCATCGTGATGGTACTGTCCAGATGCAGTGTGTGAATGGAGCTGGGCCGTGCTGCTTGGCAGGGCTGCCCAGTGCTGGAGCAGGGAGGGATTGTCAGCTCCTGTGTGATCTGCAGTGCTGTGCTCCCTGGTGGGGATGGATCTCAGGGAACTGCTGGAGGCCTGCTCCTGAATGTTGTTTAGCTGTGTTGGTGACGTTTCCATGTTTGAAAGTAGGGAAAGCCAGGAATTAGCCACTTCAGCGTTTGAGTTTTCCATTCTTATTTTCAGTTGTGAATTTCCAGTTCAAGCCAAATGAATAGTCCCCATGGGATGGATTAATCCCTGCAAATGGCTTAAAAAAAAAAAAAAAAAAGAAAAAAGCATTTATGAAGATTGTTTAATTATTGTTTAATTAGTAATGGCTATTGATGGTGCAGTACTTCTCATGTCAGCGCTGCGTGGTGTTCCAAGCTCCAAAGCTGGCTGATGGAAATTAACTGTGTAATTGTGATAAAGCTACTTCAACTTGTTCATTCCCTTTAAAATTAACTATGGCTAAAATGAGAGCTCTTCTTTGAGCCTCCAGTGCAGCATTCCTTCTCCATGAGAAGAGCCTCCAGTGAAGGGTTCTGGCTGCGAGATGCAGCCCCACGTGCTGTCCTCGTGGCTCAGCCCTGACCCTCCCGTTGGTGGCTGTGCTGCTGCACGTGGCTGCTCTGTGCACACCTTTGCTGGTGTAGAGTGTGGCTTTGCCAGCACTGGAGGCTTTTCTCTTGTATGGGGAAGAACTGGGAAGGCTGCAGCTCCCTCTGTTCAGATCTGGCCAGGGATAAGTGGGGACAGACTGTGCAGTGTCAACCCTATCTGGGGATGGAGGGTTTGTGGGTGCTGCTGTTCCTGGATGCCAGGATGGAGCATGTTTCTGTTCATGCCCCAGGATGCTGTGGGTGCAGTGCCTGCTGTGCCTTCCTACAGCCGTCAGCATCTGCTTGTTCACAGCACCTTGGAGAACTGTATTTCCCACTTTCTTTTCCAGCAACGGTCTTCTGGATCTGAGAGTGAGCAAGAGGAAGGTGTGCCAGTCCCGGCTGCTGGGAGGGGATGGGCTGCTTCCCAGGAGCAAGAGGAAGAAGAGCTGATGCTGCAGTGCCACTGTGCTTAAACAGTGCTTACGGCTGCGAAGTGCTTCTGAGACTTTTCCTGCTTCCAGTGTACCCGGGTACTTAATAAAGCACTGAATTTCTGCATAAGTGCCATTCAACCTGCCTTAAGGTCACAGAGGGTGTGCACAGGCACTTCTGTTTGCAGCACCGTGTGCCCCATAGCTGTGACACCGTGCTGGGTGAGCCCTCTGCAGATGGGGAGCAGTTCTGTGCTTCCCTGCTCGCTCACTTGGCACTGCTGCCTCCCTGCTCACACAGGCACTTCCTTCCCTTCTTTGAGCACTGCACCAGAAGGGCAATAGATTTGTTTGATTTGGTGTAATTTTATTCCACTTGCAGAAAATCAACTGTTGACTCGAACCATTTATGTCCTGCAGAAACGCGCTGGTTTTGGACCATCCTTGGAAGCTTGTTCGTTAGCAGGTGCTGCTGTTTCAGCTCTGTGTTACAGCTGAAAGGAACTGCAAGGCTTTGGGCATCAAGAGTTCTGGCTTATAATAAATATTCACTTTAAAAGGTCTCATCTTCCTTAGAAGGAGCTTTGTTGTGAAATGAAGCAACGCAGAGCGGAGTGAACTGAGCAGCTTCTTGGAACTGTGCTTTGTGAGGAGAGGGCACAGTGTGCGGAGTGATCGGAGGTGTTCCTGCTGCACTGCAGAGCTGTGGCTGTGCACAGCACCTGGGGAGGGCTGGGGGCTGTTGTTCTTGATGTTCAACCCCAGCTGCAGCTGGGTGGGGGCTGTGCTGGTGGAAGGGCTCCGTGCGGGCGCTGCTTTTGTCGGCTGAGGCTGTGCCTGGGGCAGGGGTGGACTGATACCTCTGTGGGAGTAAGGAGATGCAGAGGGAAAATAGGAGGCAGATTTTTTTTGTTTGGTTGGTCATCACTAAAATGGTGCCTTCAGAAAGAGCAAATATTGACTGAACGCTTTTAGGTCTGCCTTCAAATCATAGTGATCAACAAAGAGCAGAAAAATGCTGTGTGTGCTTCGCCAGAGAGCGCTGGGAGTGTTTGCAGCACTCGGTGTTGGGGGCTCCCTGCAGTGGGTCAGCTTCCACCTGCTGTGCGTCCCGAGCACAACTTTGTGATTGGATTATGTCTTGGTTAATGGTAATTCATCTTCTTGGTGGTATTTGTTGTCATGCACAAAATATCCTCAAAAAGCTCTGGTGAGTAACTGAGATGTGTGGTGTGATGCTCCGGTGCTGAGGAGGGATGTGAGCACTGCTCCAGGATCTGAAGGGCTGTGGCTGTTGTCCTGAGAGCAGTGCTGGCTGTGCTGATACAGAGCTCTGGTTCTGATGCAGAGTGAGTGCACTGTGGCTTGGGATGAGTCAAACCCTCCCTTCCCCAGTTGGCACTGATGTGTGGTGGGTGTCTGAGGTGACAGCATCGCGGTGCTGGGTTGAAGTGCGATGGCTGAAGTGCTGCCCTGGTGCAGGCACTGCCATCTGCTCAGCTCTGTGCTGCACGAGCACTGCAGCCCTGCTGAGTCAGCAGGGAACGGGGCACAGCGGGAGCTCTCCTCGTGAATATCTGCGTGATGGTATCGATAGCTGGTGCTTGTTGTTGGCTCTCAGGCCAGATGCCACTTGCAGAGTTAAACTCGTAGTTGATGGCAATAAATCCTGACTTGAGAGGAAAATACACTTCCATTTCCAGGGGGGATAAATAGTCTAATTCATTAAGTGAGCGTGGGCTGGAGAGTGCTCAGAAAAGTCAATAGAGAAGGTGAGCAAGGCAGGGCGAGGTGCCAGCTCTGTGCTTGCTGTTCTGTCCTGGCAGGGAGCTGGGGGCTGGCACAGCAGGGCTGGCTGCGTCTGACCAACCCACCGACCAAAGGGATCTCACTATTAGGAAAATTACAGACAAATGGCATTCTGGGTTGTGTTAAAGCCTGCAGAGCTGAGCACCAGCCCTGCTGCTGTCAGTGGGTGCAGCTCTGTGTGCTCACTGCTGTGCTGTGCGTCCCTGGGGTGAGAGGAACGTGCATGAACCTCCAGAGCAGCTCTTAAGTTCTGGGTTTAAGTTGCTCTGTTGTTTGCAGTGCCCCACGCCCTCATCTGCTGCCTGGGGTCTGCAGTGGGCTTTCCCCAAAGAACCATTTTAAATTGAAATAAAACCCAGATTTTTGTTTCTTAAGTGCCTCCCGTTCACCCTTGGCAAGCACAGCCCTCAGCTGTTGATTTTCTCCATATTGATTGTGACCTTTAAGGCAGCAGTGGCTGCTGTCCTGTGGCAGTGCACAGCAGCAGTGGGGACTCAGCTGTGTCCCCCCCATCACACACCTTGCTCTCCCTTCCCAGCTCAGGGAGGTGACAGCCTGCTTGGGGCATGGGGCAGAGCCCAGTTTGGGAGCAGTGGCAGTGGGATGGCACTGCTGGCAGCTCGCTGTGTATGGGGAATGTTGCTGTGCAACCCTGGGGCAGCTGTGCTCTGCAGGGCCACCTCCAAGCAGAGCTGTGTGTGGGTGCTGTGGGTTTCTCCACCAGCCCCATCAGTTCTCTATGGAAAACCAGGCTGGCACAGGACTGTCATAGCTTCTCAGCTGCCATTTGCTTGGGATTGTTTCACACTTTGTTTTGCTTAACTCCCCGTCAGACATACGTTGTGTGAAGCTCACTCTTACACTGAGTTCTGCATGGAGGCTCCGGGAGCTCCGTGCTGACCACCGCCTCTGCCCCACGTGGGCTGTGCAGTCCCAGCTGCACAGAGCTGGTGTTTGTCACCAGTTTGCTGGGTCTGTCTGAAGGGCAGAGTGCACTGTTGGGCACTGTGCATCCTTTGCTGGGCCTCTGTTCCATCACTGCCCGTTGCAGAAGTTCAGACTCCCAGTGAGCAGCAGTGTACAGCCAGCAAAGCTGCTAAAAGAGCGTTGCACTGAACTGTGTGAAGGTGAATTCATGGAGAAGGCAAAACTGCAAAGCATCACCAGGAAGGTTCTCAGAAGAGAACCAGAAGGGAAATGATGTTTTTGGACTGTATGGAGAAGTGGTGTTTCAGTCACAAACCCCACATTACTGTAGGGTACTGCAAAGGTCTCTGCCCGCAGCTCAGGGGCAGTAAACAGATCCATCGCTTCCACGTGAGCGATGCTTCTTAGATGCGCGGTTGGAGCCTGAACTCAATGAGTTCCTCATTGGCCATTGCCCTCCTCATTTGCCTTGTGATCTCTGCAGTGTGTCTGTGTGAAATAGAGAAGTGTTATTTTGCAGCTCTTTGGAATGGGGAAGATGCTCTTACAGAGAATGGGAGCGAAAATGGTCGGTGTGGGCTGAGTTCACCTGGTGCAAAGCTGCACTCCATGCCTCTGCTTTGAGCCTGCAGCCACAGTGCACTGGAACTGCACTGTGAGAGAGCCCCTGAGGGCTTCTCTTCCCCAGCTGGATCCACTCAGGTGTGTGGGGCCCTCTCCTCACCAGGAGCTGTGCTTTGGGCAATGCAGATGCCAATTCCCACCCCCCCCTGCAGCAGCCTGCTCCCTGACAGAGCGGGACTGCTGGGTGCTTTGGTACTCATTTCTCTGCCTGGATGCTTTAGAAATGAAAGAAAACATTTTGTTTTCCTGCGAGTATTGATTGCTGGCAGGAGCAGTGCCAGGAGCCCTTCCATGCAGTGATGGAGAGCACTGCAGTCGTGAAGGGACTGCACAGAGCAGTGCTGCTCCATGGTGTGGGGCCGTGCACTGCACAGTGCTGGCAGCCCCTGCACAGAGGTACATCTTTACGAAAGCCTTTTAACATTGGTTTTTTTTTTTCCAAATAATTGCTATGGAATACCTGTATTCCCTGGTAACAGCTGAGCAGATAACTCTCAGTGTGTTCAGCAGGGAGCCCAGCTGCCCTGCTCCTCGCACAGCCCCGCTGCTCTGGGGGGTTTGCTGCTCGCAGTGCTCAGTGCTGGGGGAGCATCCATCCTCGGGTCAGGCAGTGTTAGCCCGGACAGAATGGAGCTGATTTAATGCTGCAAAACCTTTGAGTGCTTCTTCCCAAGGTAGAAGACAAACACTGTGCTGGTGTCTGTAACGAAGGGAGTGGTGTTTGTAAATAATGCTGCTCTCCTGCTGAGCCCACTGTGGCTGTTCCAGGTGGAAACAGCACCTTCTGCAGTGGGGAAGGCAACACCATGCA
Organism: Odontophorus gujanensis; assembly: GCA_013399175.1. NCBI lineage: Eukaryota > Metazoa > Chordata > Aves > Galliformes > Odontophoridae > Odontophorus > Odontophorus gujanensis. Next base: position 167,047 of record VXAB01006160.1, read on the forward strand.
GTGGAGGCAGCAGGAAGGAGCTGTGCTGCTGCTGGGGTGGAGCAGCCCCGCTGTGCCAACTGCTGTGGCTGCAGATAACTGCAGTTTCATTGCAAATAAACCCAAGAACCCCACAGCCGCCGTGATGGGTGTGCTGTGATCATGAAGCAATTACCTGGGCTGGTAGAACTGAGGCACAGCTGCTGTGGCACATTAAGTGCAGACATAGGTCACTTTTGCTGACGGCCCAATGAGATTAATGGGTTTAGCACTTGTTGAAGCCACTGCTTACAGTCTGGAATAGTTATGTTTGTTGAAGGCAGAGCTTTTGCATAATGAATATATACGATATGTGTCACACACAGCAGCTGTGCGTGCCTTCACTGTTGTACTCGGAGATCTCTGAATCCAACCAGCAGCCCTCAGAGCTCGCTGCTCTTACACATCTGGGTTTGAACTAGCTCTTGGATAATGGTGCTGCTGCTGCTTCTACATTACACATCCTTCCCTCTTTCTGTTTACAGTTCCCTGTCTGGCTCAGTGTAGGTGCTGCAGTTGCTGGCTGCAGACAGAAGTGCTCCATGTGCTACAAACCAGTGGGTGCAGCTCCGGGTCTGCCCTCTCAGCTCTGCCATCACCTCCTGCCTGCAGCTTCGTGCAGTTTTGGGGGCTGCCAGTGTGGTAACAGTGCTACCGTGTGCTGCAGTGCAGTGCTGCAATGGCACAGGCAGCTCCCTGGATCAGGAGCAGCAGCACAGCTGGCCCTGAGCCCTCGAGCTGCTGTATTTTGGTGTTTTGCCACGCTCTTTGCTTTCTTCACCAGTAGTTGATGCCAACCTTTTAAAGCCCAAGTCTAATTTCTAGCATTCGGGGTATAAGGCTCACAGGAAGGAGATGCAGTAAAGCAGCAGGTGAAGCTGTGTGTGTGAAGTCCTTAGGGCAATAGCCCTGCCTCCCCGAGCAGTGTGGATGGAGCAGAGGCAGTGGCTGTGCACTTTGAAGGCTGTGTGTGGAATTCCAGCTGTACATACGGTGCCGATATCTCTATGCATACAAAGTGGCTTCAGGAAACTTCAGTGGAAGAACTTTGTGAGCCTTTTCCCACCCAGAAGAATGGTCAAAATCTCTTTCTTGGCTCTTCACCAGCTCTGGGGCAGATGGCCATGGGACATCTCTCTGCTGTGTGGGGCCGATGTTCCAGCCCCACTTGTTCCACCACCGGGTGGTCTGAAAATATCCCGGTCACATCGTGGGTTGAGTCCACTTGTGGTTGGGAAGAACCTTGTTTTTAGGTTGAATCATGTCTCTTTTTATAGCCTGACGGTTGTGTTACTGGGATTGCAATTTCCAGCCCAAAGCAGCGCCTGCTTGGGTTAACGATCCTCGTCATGCAGAGCACAAGGGAACATATTTTGCTCATTTCCCAGAAAAGTGAGCGTCTCCTGGGGATGCTCCGTGCGCTGCTTTGTGTCCCCATTGGGGGTGGGAGCAGCCCTGGTGCTGGCCAGACCCACTCCCACTGGCATCCTTGGTCTGGGACCGGCCCCGTGCCCTCCCTGCCCACCCCATGCCCCACTCAGCACCCTGTGACCCCATGCTACATCTCTAAGGTTCACCGAGGCCGCACTGGTGTTGCTCTGTGCCTTGACAGCCCCCCCCCACCAGCAGCAATGTGGGGGTATGTGTGTGCTGCTCTGCCTGTGGAGCCCTGTGCTCTGGGAAGCTCTGGCAGAGCTACAGCACGTTGCTCCAACTCATCAGCCATGATTGTGGATGATGAGCCACAGCTTGCTTTTCTGATTTGCTCGTTAATTCCTGTTGGATTTGTTTTCACTCGTGCCCATCAGAGCCCTTTGGGTGCAGGGGTTGGAGCTGGCTGAGGACAGCCCTGCTGCTGCACTGCTGGGATGGAGGTGAGAGGGCTGGATGTGTCCCAAGGAGGGATAACCAGCATCCAGCAAGGCTTGCTTCCCTTTTGTCTTAGTTGGCGTAACTGGACATGGCTGCATACCTACAAGGACGTGTGCTGGGAGCCTTCAGACATCTTCTGCTGTCTCGTACTCCATTGTGTTTGCTTTTAAAGTAATGATTGCACTGAAAAAAACGAATTTGAGGAATTACAGCAGAAAAAAAGCCCCAAATGTGAAAGAGAATGAGAAAATGGTGACTGCAGAGCCTGCTGGGACTGACACCCTGCTCTGTGTGTGTGCCAGCTGCTCACAGCCCAGTCTGTGCTGGGTGCAGTGGTGAGCGGGCTGCAGCCCACGCCTGCACACACAGAGAGCAGGTGAACACATCACTGGAAATGGGGGATAATCATTGCTGCAAAAACGCTGCACTAAATGGAGCAGGGCCTCGTGCAGATGGAGGTCCTTACCTGCCCCCAGCGCCGTGCTCCTGGAGCAGAGCTCAGGGATGTGCTGCTTTGTGCCTCGGTTTCACAGATCCCAACTTGTCATTGCTGTGCATGCATTGTTCTGACTGCCCCGTAAGCACCCGACGCCCTCTGCCCCCTTCCTCTGCCCCACGTTGGTTCTCAATTTTGGGCCATGTTCTCAGATTCTGTTTTTTAAGCAGCGATTTGGGATAACAGTGTCTGATTTGGTACAGAAGTGCACCTTCAGGGGCTCCTTCGTGCAGCACTGCCTTCGTAAGGGGGCGGTTAATGAGTTGGTTGGTGACGGCGTTGGCTTCATGCCGACGGACATCGGGCTCTTCGGGGCCACGGGAGCAGAGGGTTTCAGAAGGAGGGGATTCCTCTGGAGGAAATGGTTTGACTCCATGAACCCCAGTGTGACACGATGGAAAGGGATCTCAGCGCGGAGCACTCTGTGCCGGCGGTTGGGACGCGGTGTTCCCACGTAAACAAAGGGAGGGAAGAAACGGTCCCAATACACCGCATGGACACGTGCAAGTTCTCCCCTTCCACTGAGCAGCCGTGGGACCGCAGCGCCTGGCACAGGGCAGTCAGTCCCTCCATGTAATGCTTCGATGCTGCAGACTCTGAGGGCAAACAGCCGCTCCAGCACAGCCCCGTGCAGAGCTGCAGGAGTGTCAGAATGGTGGTGGTTTGGCTGTGCTCTTCCATGGGTTGGTTTGTTTGCTGCTATCAGTGCAGGATGAGTGCTTCTGTTGGCAGCACTCAGCTGTCCAACCAGGTGCTGGCACCTCGATGCAGTGTGCCCCGGGCCAGGCTCACCCATGTCTCCAGGTGTGTAAATGCCAGACCCTAACTCTGGGTAACGCTGACCCTAATACAGAACTCACACATAATGTGCTTCCAGTGGGTGTTCAGACCCCCTAACTTTGTGCATCGCTGCTATTTCTATGTCTCCCCCCCAGAGCCGTGTTGTCCTCGGGGCACAGTTATGTTTCGCTGCAGTTATTCTCAGTGTGCACTGCTCAGAGATCAGAGCACCGATGGACTGATCCATACGGAGTGCACATCTCAGTGTTTGCAGGGACGTTCCCTGCGCTGCAGGCTGAGTGCCCGGCAGAGGGGAGCGCTGCAGGAGCAGGTGGGTGCTCGTCCTGTCCCACCACACTGCGCAGCTCCGTCTGTGTGGTGCTGTCCGGGACCTGAAGCATTGCCAGGCCGTGTGCCATGGGGACTGTAAAGTTGGGATCCCAGAGAGCTATTGGAAAAACAGCTATTTCGGATGCAGCAGTAAATGGAAATTAAATTTAGCTTCGTGTAGCTTTGGCGCGTTTGATGATTCCAGCTCATGTGTTTTTAAAATAAAAACGGCATTGCAGACGTTTTGAAGCTGGAAGGAGCGGGGCTGACTCACAAACCCCTGTGAGTCTCTCAGGACTCTTTGCCTCCCCTCTGTTTGTTTGTGTTCTCATTGCCGGGAGCTCTGCCTGCAGCTGGAGCTGCGGGGTATCCCCGCTGTCCGCGCTGGACTGGGAGCGGGCTCAGCTCCCGGTGCTGCCCGGTGGCAGTCCTGCTCCTGCAGCCCCACGCTGACATCAGAGGCAGTAATTGCAGCCCCGAGGTCGGAGCCTCTGATCGCACCGTGCGGAGGAGATGTGTGTGTCCCACCGCGGCCGCTCTGTGCCACGCAGGACCGGGTCCTGCGGGCGTTACCTGCGGGAGCTGCTGCACATCGGACGCAGACAGCCTCAGATACTCAAAGCATTTATGGGCACCGCGAAATAAATCGTTACGGCAGCTGGCAACTGCAGGGGGGGTTTGTTCTGACCGGAGTTCTGAGAGCGGGTCGGGGGTTTCCCTTTAGAGGGAACTGAAAAAAGGGGATAAGGAGGGGAAGGTTGGGGTAACAACACACCGCTCCCTGGGGCTGCGGGCGCTCCCGGGCATTGGGGGCGGCACCGGCTGCGGTCCGCGTTCAGGGTCAGCGCTGCCCCATGGAGGGCTCCGTGCGGATGGGGCTGAGGTCCCTCTGACAGCACGGGGGGGCACGCAGCCCTCCCCCAGGCACAGGCTGCATCCGGAGCGGGATGCCGAGGGCAGCACGGAGCACAGAGGCAGAGCTCTCCCTGAGTCCGCCGCAGCCAGCATCTCAGCGGGGTCACCTCCTCTTACAGAGCTCTCCCGAAAAGGGCAGAACGAGGGGAAAAAAAAGCATTGCCCGTGGTGAGCTGCTGTCCTCAGCGATTCCCACGTCGTTTTATTGCCTGGAGGAAGAGGAGCGTGAACCCTGAGGGAAGAACTTGCCAAAGCGTCCAGCGCTTTCGTACCTCACACAGAGCAAACCATACGGCGGCCGCTCCGAGCGGGCGGGACCCACCCCGGTCCCATCCGTGCCCGCGGGCGGGGCGGGACGGAGCCGGCCCCCTCCCCATCCCCATTCCCATCCCTATCCCCGCCCCGCCCGGGGCCACGGTCCTCTCCGCTCTCCCTGCGCTGGAGCCGCGTGCGGCGGAGCGGGGCCGGGTGCTGCCGGACGGACGGCGCTGCTCTGACCCCCACCCCCCCCCTCCTCATCCTCCTCCTCCTCCGTGCTGCTGCTCCACGCGCGTTGCTGTTGCGCCGGGGCCGCGGGGCTGCGGATGCGGCGGGAGCCCGGGGAGGG
>VXAB01006162.1:0-45961 GCA_013399175.1 Odontophorus gujanensis
CCCTGGGGTGCACCAGGCCCAGCGCTGCCAGCTGGGAGAGGGAAGGGGTTGTCTCGCTGTGCTCTGCCTGCTGCGGCCTGACCTCCAGCCCTGCATGCGGGTGTGGGTACCACTACATGAGGAGGACGAAACACTGTGAGAGAGCACCCAGAGGAGTGCTGCGGAGGTGGGGGAGGCTCTGAGGGCCGAAGTGTGCTGAGGTCGCTGTGTTTGTTGGGCCCAGAGCAGAGCAGGATGAGGGGAGGCCTCATGGCGGCTGCAGGGAGCACAGGGAGCGGAGGGCAGCAATGAGCTCTGCTCTTTGGGAACAGGGACAGTGCCTGAGGGAACGGCATGGAGCTGTGTCAGGGGAGGGGCAGCTGGGGGTCAGGGGAAAGTTCTGCCCCAGAGAGAGGTGGACAAGGTCACAAGCTTGAATCTTATGTGTAAACGGCATAGAAATTAATATATGCATAACTTGAAATGCCTCTGACATTTGAAGACATGAAGGACACTACAGAATATTTTTGTATGTTACATGATTTGCTCTGTTCTGTAAAATCTAAACAACTTCAACTTGTCTTTACTCAGGGACAGTTGAACTTTCTTTAGGAGCCTGCACCTAAATCCTGGACTTTTTATGGTGAGGACTGTTCCCAAGTTTTAGCAGAGGATTGCATCTCTTCTTCAAAGGCCTTGCCACAGTAATGAATGGCAGGATCAGATTTCTCTAAAGTCTCAGCAGGAAACCTTAAACAGTATAGAGGCAAACACTTGGGCAAGGGAGTAACTCCTTACCCCTGGGTAAAGGCTTTCACAGTGACACTTCCAGGAACTACAGAATAACTAATTGTTTTGCTCAAAGCATCAGCTTAGAATGGCCTAAGAGCGTGAAAAAATAATTCTGAAGTTTAGTATTGTACAGTTGGTGAGGTATTCTGGTTTATTATTTCAAGTGTACAGTTGGTGAGGTATTCTGGTTTATTATTTCAAGTGGTTTGTGCACACTAGATCAGCAGTTTCTTGTATTTACTGGTATGTGCTGTACTATCTAATTAGAAAACACAGTGAGGTTTCTATCCTAGGTGAATCCACTGCACATCTTCATGTCAGTTCTTATACTTTTATACACACCTGCTACTTCTCTTTCTTGTTAGCTGCTCTCTAGAGGAGTAACTCAAATGACAGGCCATAATGTTATCCACTCATTGACTTGTCTGTCCACATCAAAATGTTTTGCTGCAGATAAGGCAATAATTTTCCTTACATCAATCAAACTTCTGTCAGTGAGATCACACAAATGTCCCTCTGGTTGCTGCAAGGTATATTTATCCTGTTTCCAGTCTGAACAAAGAAAGAAACAGTAGGTAATTCTGGTAGAACTGAATGGAGCAAATTACTGATAATTGGCATGTAAGACACTTGAGTTGCTAGGGTTACTCCAGAATAGTTGAGGTTTATTTATAATTACAACAGTTCAGTTCCTTGCATTGGACTGTGCTATTGATTCTCCTTGCTTTAGATGTGTTTATGAAAAAAGTAAAAGAGGAAAGCCAGTGTATTTCAAAGCAAGTAATGAGAATGCTGTACACAAAATATTCTTTATTTTTGTTCCTCCATTAAACTAGAATTCCTTGGGCACTAAGCCCAAGAGTTTGGAGTGATATTTGTAAGGTTACAGTCTGTTATATGTTCTTTCTTTTACCATTCATCTCCAACGAACCAAGGATACAGACAGTCATATCACAAATTGAGAGTAGAAGAGTTCGGTTTATTGCTGTATATGTGAGATGTTTATAACCATGGGAACTACTACTGTGTCAACTTTTCTGACCAAACTATGATTTGATAGCATTCTACATCAAAATGAGAAGAAAAAAAATAATAAACCCCAAAATAACATATTAATAGAAAGTGTGAAAGAATCTAATTTAAAACATAGCTATTGATTGTTCCATGAGTTCTTGTCCTATCTGCTGTTGCAGACTCCATGACTATTTACACATCTTAAAAGTTCGGGTTAAGGATAAAGGCATCTTAGTCACATATATCTGACAAGTCTTGACTATGTGGTCAGTTCTGGGATTCATCAGTGAGTTTCTCTTCAGTTTCTTTCCCTCAGACATAACATAGTGGTTATGTGAAGGAGGTGTAATACCTAGAGACCTAGATAGTTGCTTTTTGTGTTCTTTTTGATTTCATATTTGCTGATACTTTATATACATCTGGTCTGAGTGGCATACACTGCTTTCAAACTGATTCATGTCACCAGACATGCACCACAATTCAGGAACTTTCTGTGCTTTTTGATGCCTGAAGGGAGAAAAGTGTTCTTTGTGTGCAGTAGTGAATCAAATTAGTTATTTGCTCTTGGAAATGGATGGAGTCAGGAGACAAGCTTTCAGCAAACTCAAAGACAGTGATTCTGGTGGTATTTGTAATTCTAGCAAGCTTTCAAACAGAAATTTGGTGGTTAGTTGACAATGGATGGCATCCAAGCTGCCAAAGCTGAGGTATCTGATCTTGAGCAGCCTGGATCTTTCTCTCAAGGGCTTTAAAGGCATCTGCCTTTCGGAATTAACTGTTTAAGAGACTGCCTTGTTCTCCAAGGCCATTTCATTAGATGACAAAGATTCATCCTCAGGATTGCTATGCTGTGTACCAGGTAATGTGTGTGTCATTTCTAAAGTGGCTGCAGCTGTATGCACAGTAAGCTTAAAATATTCTCTGTAGCTAGGACAGTGGATGCCATCATAGTGGAATACAATCACAGGTACAGATCTCACTCTGCACTGCGTCACATGTGTAAAAGTAAGCATTTACCATATTGCAAATCTAAGCCTATATTTGTTAACATGCATGAAAAACTGAACATGGGGCACTTTAAGATGGTATCTAACTAAATGATTTTGCTCGGGGCCCTGAGGCCAATGGCATAAAATGTGGCAGTGCATTAAGATCACTTAGCTGAAATAGCACCTCAAACAATTTATATGTTAAATGAGTTGTCACATATCTTGCTGGGATCTGCAGCCTGCTTTTCATTATATGCATTAGTATGTTCCTGTTTGGAACCATCCTTTGGGAGCTGGGAGAAAGTAGAAAAAAAAAAAAAAAAAAAAAGGAGTATTCAATAAAACCAATAAAACCCCACTGGGTTCAATTTTCAAGAAAATTAACAAATGCAAACTTAATTAGTGTAATAAAATTGTGAAGGATGGGGTGTGGTTAATATTGCATGAAATGCATATCCAAGAAGAAAAAGAAAATGGATCTTTGTAGGAATGCACGTTTGGATCCATCCACAATTCCTCATAAACATGGTGCTCAAATCTATGCAACTTGCTCTGTGATCTCAGAAAGATAATCCAGCGTAGCAGGTATACACTTTTTGTTTAAGCACACTGATTAGCACCTGCTTGCTCTACCTTCTGCTCCTCTGCTCTTATTCATGACAGTATCCTGCTAGAGTGAGAAAATTCACTTTTCATTCAGTCATATGCAATTCATTTGCACTGATGGTAGTTTTGGGATGAAACATAGTTCAGCAGATATGACCAGCATTTCTGGTCGGTTTCCACAGTCTGTAGGAGTGGTCGCTGCTCCTAACTGTGTGGGGCTATGTATGCACTTTAATCCATCCTTCTCTCATTCCTCTGCATGTCCATTACCACTTTCTGAATTACCTATTGTCTACTCTATCTCTCCTCCATCACCCCATTCTTATTTCACTCCTTTTGTCCCGTTCCTGCCTCCTAATCAGGAAAACATATATTTAACCAAATAAATGGAGCTTGGAGTCCCTGATGCCCTTAGAAAGGAATAATGCTGTTTGGATCTTTGCATAGACAGGCATGTGTCAATGGAAAAGAAGTTTTTCTCCTGTTGCCAGCCACAACTTGGAGGAACTTTTACTTGAATCAGTCCTGACACACAAGTTTCAGTGCAGTTGGAGTACCAAAAATGATACTTTCCAGATTAATATTGCTGCAAGTCGATGTCACTGTATTGTCCATCAACAGGCCAATCCTGCTGGGTAGGAAGAAGGTTTGAATTTGCCACTCTTTCCAAGTGAAAGACAAGCAGACCATTAGCATAGTGCCTGGGATATCTATATTCATATCAGTTATAAGCAATTAGTGTTTTATTTTCCAACTGAATACACAATTTCAAATTTAATTAGTCAACAAAATGTCTTTCCTGTTCTTTAAGTACAGCCTTAGGGAGTGCTGGTTTCAAGCAGGTTAAAGTTAGTTCATTTTCAGTAAGATCAGCTGGAATGTTGTAGCAAGGTTTATTTTGGTGCTGTATAGTTGAAAAGAAAAATTTCTGAAAACGGCTTTTTGTTTGTGATTTTTTAGGAGGAAAAAAAAAAACCTGTAGTAAACACTACTGGACCTGTTTCATATAGGAAATTTGAGGCTGTGAATGTCCTTTCAAGATCTGAAAAACCCATACAAATATTTTTTGGTAGTTAGAAACGAAGGAAATTTTTGTTTAATTTCTGTTTGATTGCATTGAACCGGATGTTATTTTTTTTCCCCCTCAGAGCCTGCCCCAAATGAGTTTGTGTGGGTGGTGTGCTTTGAAAGCACAGGGCAAGCAAATATTAAGAGCATAGTCTGGAGACTTGAGGATGCTGTGTCTCACAAATCTCTTACATAGGGAAATAGCTATGAACCTGCAGTGCTGACTATCACAAATGACCTTATTTGTCCAAACTGATTTTCTCAGCATAACTTACTATCTATCTATCTATCTATCTATCTATCTATCTATCTATCTATCTATCTATCTATCTATCATCTGTCCACTTGCTTCTCTGGCATATCCAGTAAAACAGCTTTCATTCTAGAAAATTTCACTCTCCGAGGTAGTGTTTGCTGATCACTGTTGTGGGCCACGTGAGTGGGAATGAATGCTGTGTATCAACTAAAAATAAATAAATAAAAACTTTTATGTTGGTTGTAAATTGCAGATATAATCACGGATGCTTTTATGCTATCTGGACACTGTGTGTTCCTTTAAAAGCTTCCTAATTTTATTTTAGGAAGGGAGCATAAATATCTGACTCATTCTCTCATACGTCTGCTGTTCTATAGAAAATGCCTTCTCTCCAGTGTTCAAGGCATACTAACAATACTTATTCTCATGCCTCTTGTTTCTTTAATAACTAAATGAGGATTTCTGAATAAGTACCATTAAACCAATTAGTACAGAGCATAAATATCTATTGTATTGTTGCTGATAAAAGAATAGCCTGTGTTCCCGCTTTCTGATTCAACCCTTTCCTATATTCATAAGTGTCTTCTGAAGAGTCTGTGCTAGCAAATCTGCTTGACCTCTGTTGCCTGCTGTACCAAGCTGACATGTAGTGCTTCTTCGGGAAAGGAGTTGTTACTCTGTGTAAGTTAAATGGGCGTCACTGAGTTTCAGTTACCTCACAGCCTGTGGCTGTTGTCCAATGCCCACTCCCAGATCGGGGTGGCACCGGTTTCTCATCTTCATCTAGTTTGATAGGAGACCCCAGAAGTCACCCATTGGGCAAGACTGCCCATGCTATGCTCCTTCTGTGCTTTCCACTGTCTGACTGTGTGTTGCTCGTCATGCTATCAATGACTTTTATGAGTTTTTACTACATTCTGAAAGCCTTCTTTTCCTGTTAATGCTATTTATGTCAGTAGGTAATGTGTCTGAAATAATGATTATTGGTATAACTTTGCTCTTATATAGTTACACCTAAGCATTATTAGATGTGTTTCTGAGTATTAATAAGGAAAACAATGGAGCACAGAATAGTTTCTCTGTCATCCCAGTGGCAAGGCAATTAGTGCATCTCCACTGGCCATGGGCTTTGAGTCTTGCATGGTTATAGTACTTTTATTCACAAGCTGTCACTGTTAGTCTCTAATCTATCTAGTTCACAGGGAAATAAAGTATGCCATCTTTCAGGATTGCATTGGAAATGGAAATAAAGAAAAGATTTAGTAAAAAAGTAGTGCCTAAACTGTAGCCTAATTCTTCAGGGAGAAAATAAAATACCTGCTGACAGCTCTTACCATAGTGACGTTCTTGCTTCTGTCAAAACATCAGACGCCCCATCATTTCCATTGGCATTTGCAAGACTCTTTAACGAGATGCACAGGAAAGCAGAATGTTTTGATGGGTGAATTTTTTAGTTGGAATCCTGTAGCCACTATTTTGCTTGAAAAGGATCTTTTTCTGTCTGCCTGCTCTCAGTTTGATTAGGGAAGGGTTTGGGAGCAAGTGAAATTGAAGGGCAGATGAGAGTTATAGGTTTTTCTCCTGTTGCGTAATTGGACGGTGAAAAATTCTGGTACACAATGTATCTGTGATTATTTGGAAAAAAAAGTTGTTTGTTATGTGGGCAGTCTGGTATGGGGAGCTGGGATGCACTGCTAATCCCAGTTGCTTTGGTGTCTGTGTGTTATTTATAAGGCACTGAAATTCCTCCTTTATAGAAGTGTAAGGTGGAATGAAGGATGTAGCAGCGTCCACTTTGAGATAAATATAATTTTTCAGCATTCAAGGCCAGTGTTAGCCTCCTCCTTTCAGGTTCTGGTGCTTCTTTGGAAGTACTAGTCTTGTCTTCCTAGGACATGCATACCTACTTCTGGCACTGGTGGAGAGTGGGGCCATCGGCACTCAGCCCTGTGGTACTGCTACTGTACTGAAAAGCTGCTGTGAGGGTAAGCTATGATCCACTCTATCTCCTGTATGGTTAAACTCAAATCGTGTACAGTTTTAGTCCAGCTGATTGATAAAGGAGAAGTGAAACGTCTGGTAATAACATCTGAGGCACTGAGCACGTGTCTGAGCTGTCATTGAAATAGGAGGAAGGTGCATACTTGAAGAGGAAGAAAGTATTTAATGTGCCATTCAGTGCTGCAGCTCAGTGCTTTCTCATTCCTTTCAACAGTCTGCTTAGCTTTTCTAGATATGGGGCAACCACAGTTCCTCTAGTTACAAGAAAACAGCACTCACCGCTTTTTTACCAAAACAGTTGTTTGTGGTATTCATATCTTTAGTGAGTTTAAAGAAGGTTCCCTTCCTTTCTCCAGATGTATCACCTAAATAGGAGGTATGGTTATACATATACTGTGCCAACAGCTAGCTGCTACTAGGCCACAGTACCACAGTGGATAGCTGGACATTCACACTTTGTGCCTGGTGCTGACAGAAAGGATGACAGACTCAATACAGAGTATATTAAGTAGTAACATGCTTTACTTCATCTACTCTTTATCAATACCAAACCCCGTAGGACACCAGTCTTTTTTGTCCATCTACACACACAGCAGAGAGAAGATGAGACTATAGAGAAATAGGAGCCAAAGAGGCAAAAATTAGAAAGCAGTTCCTGGTCCAATTACCCTTATCCACACCATTGTTGTTTGCAGTCACTTTGTCAGGCCATGTCATGCTGATTGGCAAGGAATTGCAGACAGGATAAGAACAAATTTATTGCAAGAAGGACTGTGTTTTCTCTTTTGCAGTGTATGCTTCATAATAATGTTGGAGTGCCTCTCCAAAAGTTGAACCAGGCTGTTCCTAATTGCAGTTTCTTTACGTGCCCACCTCAAGTATTCTGGTATTTGCTTCCTCTCTTGCTCTCCAGACAGAATTCAGGAGCTGGAATTGTTTAAAATAGATGTCATCAGGAGCAGCTCTATTTTCAGCTGACACAGAGGAGAATTCTAATTCTGTTTTTGAGTCCTGTCATGGCTTTTTCTCCCCCCCTCCCCCCCCAAACACACACACAGGTAGTACTGCTTTCTAATGATTTCTCTTATGAATTTTCTGAATCTATTCTACATATTACTGGACCCTGATACCCCTCCAAAATTTCTATGCTCTCAGTGAAAGACAAATGCTATATGACTGATTCATTAGAAGTTTTCATTTAATACTTTATGAAGTCTTTTCCTCCTTAAACTTTCTTTCTTCACATCTTCCTTGATGAGATGGAGTGGAACTCAAATGCAGTAAGCTCTGTGTTCATTGTAATGGGGCTTTTAAAGGAAATAACAGATCACGGGAAATTATATCCCTCCTTCCTCATCTCTGTTCTTCAGAAGAGATTTAGATTGCCTCATTATAAACCTTATTTTCTTTACACTGAGAGCTTCCTCAGAAGCTTTGTTTTCTGTTCTGCACCTCTACAGTGTGGAAGTTGCCTTTTTACTGCATGGATTTTTGGGTGTGGTTTTAACAAGAAAGGTTAATAGGGCTGATATTTTAGAATGTGCAGTCTGAGGTAAGGCACTTGGGTGGCTCCTCTGTGGTTATGAGAAAGGGAAACCATTTAAACACTTTCCTTCACATTGCTGGCATAGCAGTTTTTGACAGCTGCTCCTTTCCTGTGAATTCTGCCACATTTGGCAATGTGTCTTGCGGGCTACACGTATTGATCTCTCAGTCCAGTGGTTGGGGAAACCATTACGTCAAAAATGGTTTTATGACAACAGCTGCAGTAACAGAACCTGTCATACAATTAAGGACTAAAAAGGAACTGTTGCTGCCATATCAGATACATTCTGCTGCTCCTCACTGCTTCATCTACTGGGTATGCGTTCAGCTTACTAAAGGAAGTAAGACAAACAGTCCTCTAAACCTTAACACTAGATTACAAGATGCACTGAGCTCTGGCAAACAACTGGAAAAGATAACACACTAAACAAGCTGGCCTTAAAATTGCCTATTACTGTCATGAATCCTGGAGATTTCCTGGCAGTCCCAAATGCCACATGCTGAAGGAATGGAAGAAGTCCTGTTCTTTGCCTGGGGGAACCTCTGCAGCTCTGTATGGATGCAATCAATATTTGCATCAGTCCTTCTTTGTTTGTTATTTGGAAAGGTGTCTCGTAAGATGAACGAATGTGACTATGTAATGGATGTGTAGGTGATTATATGATGAGAAATGTCTAAACTTGGATCATAAAGTTCATCGCCCAGCTGTGAAGTGACTGGGCAGGGAATATCTGAATCACTGAATCCTGGAATGCTTTGTGTCGGAAGGGACCATCTACTTCCTTGGGAAGAGAAGGCAGAAGAGTTCCTAGGGCCCCAAGAGAGAATCTCTGTTTATTTGTGACAACCTGGTAGGATGAAAGAAATGGAATGATGTTTAATATAGGTGGGATTAATTATTTAGCAAGGCTGGATCTACTGGGTTCTAACTTGGGCACACTTATGTGGATTAACCAGAAACTATAAAGACCAGGCAAGTAGGAATAGCATAAAACAGTTCTTCCCCTTCACAGCAAAAAATTTATGGCTGACAGAGTGAGTTTTTGTACACTAGTGCACCATCCTGTCCTACTGGTGGGAAAAGAAGGGGTTGTAAAGGTAAGTGAATTGCATATTCACTTTGCTATTCTTTTTAACTGTCCCCTGAGTGGCTTGTCATCTGAGCAATCATAAATGATCCATGATCACATTTTCCACTGCTCTTTCTAACATGTGAAGCAATAGTAGTGTATCCTGTAAATCCTATAATACAGATAATCTTAGGATAGAAGTAATGAGAAGATATTTTTCCCAGTGTAAACCATATTGCTCGTGTTTGTTTGTTTTTTTTAATCAACATACATTTGTATCTTGTCAAGCCAAGATTGTACTCAACTGTTGAGTTCAGACATCCCTTAATCTAGATTCTCTGTCTTTTATAGACATGACTTCTTAAGTTTGCCCTCAAATTGGCTTTGTATAGGAGATTTGTGGTGTCTATTTAAAGCTTGCTTGAGTCATTGCATTTACCTTCTATGTTAAGCTACTCTATAGTTAGTTCTACTGAATAATTTGTACCAACATTCTGAGAAACACAAGAATCTCAGGAGTGACAACTAATTTGTGATCATATGCAGCTGCTAAGCATTTTTTCCTGTTTACATACAAGATAATAGTCCAGTAAGATTTATTTCATAACTCCCTGTGAGATGCGTATGCTGTTATTATCTACATAAATTACTTTTCAGTGAGAGATCTTTTATACAAACAACCAACTTTAATGTCCAGGTACTTTCAACTGAGCAATGAAGAATGAGTAGTTTCCTTTAGCTGACATCACATTGGGACATCTTTCTTACTTTCTTAATTCCAGTGATTTGAAAGCAAGATAGGCTACCCAGAGGCAAATGAGCTGGTAGTGCTGCTGCTCTTCCACCTTAGCTCTACTGCAGGAGCTCGTTGTCCTGCAGAGGTAATAGATGGCTAGATTTTCATCACTGTGTCTTTGAAGTATGGTTAATATGACTCATTTGGATCATCATAAATCTGTGCTGTGATTTCTGAAGAAAGGAATTGGGTGCAACTCTGTGGTAAATTAACCTAGCTGAGTAATTAATAGTATCAGATGGAAATTTCAAATTCTCCACTTTAATATACCTGTGTTCCTTTCATGTGGTTAGCTTAGGTCTCCCAAAGGATTACACTGATTGAAGAGCCAGATACTGCTGTTACCAGAAGTGTGAAGGAGGCACTGAACTTAATGAATCAAAGAAATGAAGGGATTTGTAAGGTACAATTTCAAGTAAAAAGCACTTTAAAGATACTTGAAAAGGCCATGTGGGTCAAGTTAGCTAATTGTGGATATTAACTTGTGGACTGTATTCTGGCAGTTTTGGATACCTGTGGGAGTGGGCCGTGGGAGCAATGTGTGTGCTGCTTTCTTCATGGTCCGTTTTGTTGCCTGCTGTCTTTACAAAATTAAAGCTTTCTGAAAGCCTTTGCATACCAAGTGTGGGAAGACCGTGCACTGTAGTTTAGTTTTGTCTTATTCAGAATTCTTTTCCCCTGTTAGTTAATGTAAGGAAATATTTCTGATTTTATTTTCTTAGTGTTTTCAAGAAGCTGCAGGTCTTCTCAGTGTTTTTGCAAATTCATTTTAGAAAGTACTGAGGTAGATCTTTTATTTTGTTTTATTTTATAGCTTTGATTAAGCCTGCAGGCTTAAATGCATAAGTACAGATTTTAACAGCAATTCTGATGGACATATATGTAAAGTTGTCGTGAAAATTTTGGTTTTCTGATGAAGAAAATCTTTATTGTACTGCAAGCACCAAATCTGTGGGATGGCCAGCAAGTATCAACAGCTGATTTGAACCCTCTCTGACTTCATTAGGTATTCTTTCCTAGTTCTGAACTGCGACAGACTGCTGATGTGTGCATGTGCTTGAAGTTTGTGTGCTGTGTGTCACTCCCATCAGTCTGTGATCTGGAGAATCCTGAAACCAGCCCCTGTTGTTGTCATCGATGGTAAGAACTGGTTTTAATAACTAATAAATGGAGCCCAGTCTTGCGTTCCATTTAATGTTCAGCTTGAAGGAGGTGATCTTTGAAAACCAGCCCCCTCTCCTGGACTTCTCTTCTGTCCAGGACCTGTGGGATTCTTCTTTGGTTACTAAAGCAAAGTCTGCTTTCTTGACACCTAAGGTACTCAGCCTGCTTAATGCCATGTTCCTCTGTGTCAGGATCATGGCCAACTGGAGGGTGTCCAGTTACTCATACAGCTCTCAGAAATACAGAGTGCTAGATTTCCTGGGAAAGGAATTGCAGCTTTCCATACTGGTGTGGCACAATATGAGGCTGTCGTGGCAGCTAATTAGATGGGAGAGGCAGTACTGTTTTTTTTTCCTCATGCTCTTACATGTTATGGTAATCTTTTATAAAGAAGCACCTTCAACTGTTGTGGTCAAATTTAATAACTACCTGTATAAGTCATTTAGCTGTAGAAATCCTTTGCTATGGAGCAGAGCTTATTTGCAGCTTCCTGTGTGCTCATTTCCTTTGTAAAACAGTGGGCAATGTTCTGTTGTAAGCACAACTTTATTTAGGAGAAGGTATGAAATGTCAATACTGTGATTTCCACAAGATAACAAGACTGTCTAAACAGTAAGTGATGAGCTGTAAGGACTAGAATCTGGAATTGGTACCACAGGCAGTTAAGAGTTGTAAGTGAAAATTGCATTGGTTGTGTAATGGATTGGCAGCTAACGCAGTACTTGAAATTCATTTGGCATTTACATGCACAGTAAATTCCAAATGAGCTCCTAAGAACCCTATAAAAAGAAAAAAGTGCATGTGTGGACTGCTTGTTCCTCCCTGCAGTGTACGTCCTCATAGTACCAGGTTATCATTTTCCTGTGTATCATTAGGAGTTTTTTAATGTATGTGAAGAGGTGAGTTACATTCTCACTTATAATGCATTTCCTACAATATCAGAGGAAGTAGACTATTGTTATCTTCGCATTTGAAGCTTGCACTTTCCATATGAATTCATCTGTTTTTCTGCCCTGCTGCTTTTATGCAATGAATATTGGTAGATCCCAAGAAAATACTACCACAAATTATATTACCAGTGAAGTGATTGCCCAGCAGATCACATTCAAACTGGCAGCTCGTGACAGATGTATATGTAATGGTCCTAAATCATTGCGTGGATTCTCTGCATTCTGCATTTTACTTGAATAAGTTTCAATAACATTTATCCAAATAAATTAAAATGCAACTGTCAAGATCACCAGTGGGAGTTGAAGGCATAGACATAATATATTAAAAATCTGATTCCCCATGGAAAACTTTCAAAATATAATTGCTGGATTCTGAAAGCAGCAGATTCGTCTCCACTGTTTTTCTTCTCTCACTTTTAATAATCAAGTCAACTTGTAATTGAGCTTACTCCAGAAGGTTTTGTTACAGTTCTGGGACTGGTTCTATATCTGTTCCATCAGTCATGGTTTACTTTTATTCTGATTGTTTTATAACTTTAACCATCCTGGGATTACTATACTGTAATAATATAGGGTGTCTAATACCTGTAAGTCACAGAATCACAGAATTGCAGGGGTTGGAAGGGACCTCTAGAGATCATGGAGTCCAACCCCCTGCCAAAGCAGCTCCCAGCCCAGGTTGCACAGGTAGGCANTTCTAGATGCAAGGTCATACGCTTGCTCTTGTTAAATTTCATCTAGATTCTTTCTGCCTTCTGAACATAGCTGCTCAGGAGGTCCACATAGATTTGGCTTCCACAGTTATTTCCTTTTATAAAATAATTGCCTAGGTCTTAAAATTGCAGTTTTGTGTGATCTTAAAAATAAAAATCTACTGACAACTCTATTTTCAATTCTTGCATTTTATCTTTGTGCCCCAGAGATGTCAGTTGATGTCTAGTGATGCCAGTGTGCACCTAACAGTTTGAGTAGCTCCCCAGCCATTTCCTTTGTCTCTAGTCGCTTCTTATCCAGTTGGCATGGCTTTGACTCAAAGCTGCTGGCTCTGCGTCTCCCTGCATTTGCTGGAGAGCTGAGCCAGACCCTCAGGGCCAGGCTTCACTCCACTGCCTTGCTTGCAACCACTGTCTCCAAGTAGCATCCTTTCCGTCCTTTCTTGTCAAACTCTCTTATAATCTCCTATTTCCCTGTACCCCGGGACTTACTCATTAATTCATGCAGTAGCAAAAATTAAAGGAAGTTATGCAGTGTCTTCTTTTCTTTTGTCCACACTTTTTACTCCTGGTCATTGCAGTTTTTGACAGCCAGCAGGATGCTTGACATACATCTTTCCTCATGCCCATAGATCTATTGATGTTCAACCATTTCTAGAAAGCATCAACTCTTTCTGCATAGCTGACAGTGTTTTTCATTTCTCTCCAGGCTCATTATAACCACCTGTTCAACAGACTAAGTTCATCACATCATTTTTAATCATGTTTGTTGGGCTGTGGAGCTGTGCCAGGGTCCTACTAAGCAACAAATGGGTTCAGAGCAGGCACAGCACAGATACTGGTAGAAAATAGTTCCCTCTGGTGCTGGTTCTTATCAGCTTGCCTGTGAAGGATAAGGATTTATCCATATTTCAGATTACTCGGGGACAAAAGAGCAGAAACTTGGCTTATTTACATCACAGCGGTAACTCCATTTATTTTGCATTTGTACCAGAGTAAACTAGGGAAGAATTAGGCACAGAGCCAAATAATCTTTGTGTTTCTTAAATAATCAGACAAATCTGTGAGGAGTTAAGCTGATGAATGTTTAACGAATGAGTGAGAGGTTCAAATGCTATTCATTAAAGCCAAATATTATACCATAATTTCTGTCTTCCTGTTCTCAACCAGGAGATGTTTTTAGTGGTATACTTTGAGAAGAAGGCTGAGAAGACTTCAGTCTAAATAGCCTTTAAAAAGCAGTAGATTTTGATGTGCAAGTACTTTGGGTAAGATTTGACCTGTAGTATTTTACTCCAGTTCTTCTAGGGTGTGTGATTATCTGCAGCAATTCACTTGTTGTGATTCAGATTTGTGGGGACATAAAGGTGCAAGTCTAAGAGGATTTTCTGTTGCATTGGAGAGCGATCTCATCAGGTATTACCTGGAGTTTGTTTGGGCAAAGATAGAAAATAGGAAACTGAACTCTTAACTATGGACAATCAGACCATACTCATTCATATAATCGTACAGGACAGTTGTAGATGTTTTGTGTTGCTGCACTTTGTTGCAGTAGCTGTGTTTCAATGGCACAGTGCAATACTGCTTCATGTTGAGAGGTGTTATGAATCGGAGCATTTGAGCAGGTACACAGCAGGTGTTACCAGCAGTAATAAAGGTGAATTTTGACCCAATGCTTCATAATTATGTAATGAGAAAATTGCTGTCTTTTTTAGCACAGATGTTCATGATTATGTAAATGACAGCTTATGGAGGACTTGTCAGCTTAAAGTTTCCCATTGATCTGCATCAGCAGGAGTTCCACATGTACACAGTAATGGGCAAAAAAAAAAGCTCGTATGCACCCTAACTCAATTTTATGTACATACCAAATGCTGAAATAATCAACATATGGCCTTTGCCACTTTGCTTCACCGTGAATGACAACTCAAAGTTTCTATTTCTAAATTCTGTGGGTTTTTTAACCAAACCTGTTTTTCCATCAGTGTTTCAAGTGGATGTAAGTTAATGACTTCTCTACTGAGTTAAGAAGTACAGACCTTGCACAAAGTGATAAATGTCCATTATTAAGGAAAAGAATATTCTTTTCCTGTCATGATTTCCATCTCAAGTAGAAATAACACTTTTTCACACCTAAATAGTATGTTGGTCATTTTGCATTTTTGTTGCTGATTCTTCAGATTCACAGGATGACACGTTGTTCAGGCTGCTGCTAATTATGTATTAGCCATTAAGGTAATTGACAGCTCTCAATTTTGTTGTTGTGATTACAAAGTACTTGGTAATACGATGATGATGCAAAAAAGGTTCCAGGCAGTCTTGCTGCTGAGAATCATCACTGTTCCTGCTCTCCTGTCTGGGTGTGCAGGTACGAGCTATTTGGTGTAGAGATTGGTTTATTTGAGCAGTGCTTATCACCATAACAGAGATAGTACAGCAGTGCAAATGTGTGTAGGTATGTACTTATGTAAACACATATAATCCACTCCTCCTAGTCAGCAGTGATCTCAAATCACACTTTGGAGTAATGTAGTGTTTAATCAGATCTTGTTGCAGCCAGAAGGCATGCGTGAACTGTTGTTTCTTGATGATTCTTGACCTGTTTGATGGCCATGCTTAGGGAATGCTGCTATTAGAAACTGACAGATTGTATATCAAAGCTTGTGTACCACAGCATCCTTCCAGGATGATGAATCGTTGTGACCTGCATCCTCTGTACTGTTCTTGATATGGTGGCGTTTTGTTGTTGTGGGTTTTTGTTTGTTTGTTTTCAGGATTGTCTTTGCATGTCTTTATAGATTTTCCATTCCATTTTTAGACTTTGCAGCACACATTGAATGTTGGACTGTATGTCTGTAGGGAACTAACCTGGGAAACACTCAGTTCATTACATCAGTATATTCAAATTGAATCTGAACCTGCTCATGAGTGCCCAGGTTCAGTTTACATGGGTGGTTGGAGTAATAACATTCTTGAAACAGAAAACTCTGGGCAGAAAAGTGTCCTTCAGCAAACAAACTACTAGTGATCTAATTAATAATATATGCAGATGGTTCTCAGATACCTGCAGATTCTGTTTAGGTAAGATTTGTAGCAAGGTGAATATTCTGTCTGTTATTTCTCCCATAAATCATTTTAATCTATCATTTCTATCACTGGAATATACACTTTAAAATACAGATTTTATTTAAAGGAAGTTGATTTGAGGATTTACAGGATGTGCATGAAACTTGGTGTAATGTGAACGAGAAATAGCATCTTCTCAAGAAGAATGGGGCTCTGTTGCATAGGCTGAAATAAAGGATCCTATCTGTGAAGGATCCAGGTTGTCTTAAAACTAATTTCACACTGACTTCTAGGTACAGTGCACTATAAGAAAAACCACTTCAGTTTTTCTACAGTCTGTATCCCAGAAGCCATACCAAAATAACCTTCTGTGTTTGTCTGATGGTAGGAGAACTTGTTTCAAACTAAGTGCCTCAGGGACAGCATGACAACAAGCAGTGAACATGTAATTACTGAAAGAATTTCTTAACTAATTACAGACATTCTTGGGAATACTGGGAGACTGATTGAAAAAGAGCCCAAACCAGTAAAATAGTAGGATCTTCTTTGGGATCTTGGGTCTCTGCTGGTCTTCAAGTCTAAGGGAAATACCCTGCCTGCCTTCCCCTAGTTGGACTATTAGATTTAGTGATGTGGTCTGGCCTCTTGGCTTGGGGAGTTGCACTCTGTGCTTGGGACATTTCCTCCATTGTGCTGCAGCTGGGGAAATTACCAGCTCTCACTTCTCATCCCCTGTAATTTCTCTGCGATTGGCTGCTCACTCAGTTGGTAACTCTAAGAATAGTTGAGTAGAAATGTCACTCATTGTTCACCACTGTAGACTGCTGTCTTAGACCTTCAATCTCTTTTCTTTAATGGCTACAAAATGGATTCTTTCATACAAAAAAGAAATTTTGAAATGCTTCTTTTATACTGTTTCGCAGGGAAGGTTATGATACAGGGTGAGACTTTTTAAATGAAATGGGGATTTATCAAACCTGAAGATCACGGTGTCAACAGGCATAGCTTCCCAAGAGCAGTGCTCCATTAGAGCTGTACACATTTTATGGGTTTCAAAGGGTGTGTGGGTCTCCATGCCACAATGAAAGCCCTGCTTCAAGAAATTCTTCATTTTATGCATGTGATTAACATAAGAAGTCAGAGAACAAATTGAGTGCAGTTTGTATCGTCTCTAGAGTAGCAAGGCTTTTAGGACTGTGTGGATATTGCCAGACAGTTTTTGAACTGGAGCATTTCAGCATGGAAAAGATCTCAGTCTGAAGCCCCATTCAACTTACATTAAGATAAATTGGACTAGACAATGAAAGTAGGTTTTTGAAAAACTCCTCATACCATTCAAGCATATTTGGGGTTAATGGGATTGACATTCAGTTAGGTGCATTCAGAAGTAGAAAATTTATTCTTTGTAGAAAAAAAAAAAAAACACATTGGAATTCATAAACGTTAATATAAATAACCAGTTTTGGGAGAATCTCTTGGTGTAGTTGAAATATTTATTTCCCAGTTTTGTGAGTATTTCTTGGTGTAGTGGAAAGATTTCTTTCTTTGTGGCTAGTGTGAAGTATGCACAAGAGACTGGCAAATAATCTGAGGGTGGGGAGATCCCTTCATGATCTGAAAGTCAAAATGGGGCTTCAGGGTGTGCTACTGGCAGCTACTTGACTTTTTCACACTTGGCCTGAATATTTGTTGTCAGTAAAAATGGAACAATAATTATCTCTATATTGAATGTCTGGGATGGAAAGCGTTGGTTTAGATGTAAACCATAGTACAACTTAGATGTTATTAATGTAAACATTTTTGGAATATTCATAGGGAATACCTGGATTGATATCCATGTCCTCAAGTAGTTTCTGTACACTCTACAAGACTTACATCTATGCTTATGTCAGCAAGAGAAGTAAAGAGAGAAAACTTAACTTTGAATGAAGCATAACTGTGATAGAAGGCAATTCTGTTGTTCTGTCTTGCATACCACGTTCCTCATGGTCTCCTCAAGAGTAAATGTCATTTCAGTTAGTTCTTTAAGGCATGCAGAGTGACTTCCTGACATGAGCACTCAACAGAGCTTCTACTGAAATAATAAGTTCTCATTTATCCAAATTTCATGTGAATACTGAACTCTGAATTGCTTACTTGCTTAGATTTGTACCAAGATTACATGCACACAGATGTCCATCCACTCTGGAAAGTAGCTGCCTGGATAGTTTGTTCAGCACTGCTCATGTTACACAGGTATATTTGTTCAGAGGTCTCTAGGTTTCTGCTTTAGTCCTTTATCTTGCCCATGGTGGCTGGCCAAGATCCCTGTTTGTATTTTATTGTATACTGCTATTACAGTGTTAGCTCCTAAGAGGCTACGTCAGATGTGACTTGCTCCTTAATTGTCAGATGTGTTCAATGTTTTTCATGGATCTGTCATGGGAAAATAATGAGGATATTTTGTTTCATGGGCTGAGAAAGCCTAAGTTTGTATGTCAAGCTTGGCGTGCACTTTTTTGTTGGGAGTCATCAAGTCTGTTGGCTGGAACACAGGGCTACATTGTGTATGACCCTACAGCCAACCATTATTTCCAGTTATAAAACAAGGCGGTGATACTTGCTTCACCAATATATTGCAAGGATTATCTGTGAGCATACGGTTCCTGGAAGAGCCCTGTGTGTGCATACTCCAGTGTCCTTCCTCTACACTGAGCCATCCCTGGGGTTCGCTGGGAAGGGGGGTAGTACCAGTGGTGCAGCAGCAGTATGGATGCGGGTGAGTCTGCACGCCTCCACTATCTTAGGCTCTTTTGTTAAAACTCAGGCTTGACTGTTGTCTTAGTTTTCCTTACTGCTCATCATCTCTTCCACATACTTTCTGGAGGTGGCTGGGCCAATGGTAAAAGGCAGTAGGATGTTTTAATTCCCCAATTTGCCTTAAATGAGATGAAAAATCCTGCCTCAGGCTTTTCCTGCAAACCTAGCAGGTTGCTATGGATTAAGCTGCTTGATCAATCTGGACAAACTGTTCCATGCTGCTCATAGTAGTCAATACCACCAGTCACTTGCCATTTCAGCAGCTTAGAGACAGACAATCCTTCATTCTGCAGACAGAGATGTGCCAGAAAGCCAATGCTGCTAAATAGGCTCTCTAGAAGAACCTATAAAATCTTGTTGCCTCCATGCTTTCCCACCATCATAAGCTAGTAGCGTAGCAACTGATGAAGCCGCTTGAACTTGAGTTGACCTGAAATTGCATGTTTCACGGTTTATGTGTTTACTACTGCCTTTCTACTTTTTTTTTTTTCCTGTGCTTGTTGAATTTACATTAGCAGTCCCTGTGGGAGATTAGCAGCTTGTTCATGTGAAAAGCTGAAATAGATTTAATAACACATGATATATGAGCTTCAATAGTCTGTGGAGTTAGAAGCAGGAGACAGAGCTAAAGCTGGCCCTGACTACTGGCTGCTGAGAGCACCTTGTGTTTGAACAGGATGTGGATGCAGTTCTCAGTATCTTTGTATAGATGAGGTGCAACCAAAACAAAGGAGAGCTTCCCATCAACTGATGTTACACGTTCACTATTGCATAGTTTGCTATTACAAGTAAAGCAGTGTGGAGTTTAAATATTCACAGATTGTAGTAACCCCAGGGCTTCTCACATGGGAAGGGCAGAGAACTTAGACACAGGTTCAGAAATGAAACACAACTTGAATGACTGTTGGTTTCTGGTGGAGAACTTGAGATGCTTTCTCTACTGTCTGGAAAGCTCCAGTGTTTTCATCTCCATTGTCAAAGGAAAGCTGATACTCTATGTAACGTTTGTAATTGCTGCACTCTGATTGTCTTCAGCTAAACCCTAATGTGGCTCTCTTCATAGGCCATTTCAAGACCAATATGAATGTTAATCTACACATCTGGTATGTCTGTCATCAAGTGTAAGTTCCAAGAGATGAGGGAATTAGTGTAAGTAAAAATGATTAACTTGTGAGAAAAAGCATGTCAAAGATGAGCCTGGAGAACAGGGCTTGCTTGGTTCAAGTACCCAAGATATGCTACCAGAGGAGCAAAACAGAACAGGTAGATGCCAGATAGAGAAATTAACTGTTCTTTTTCTTTGACTTGTTTGTGTGTCAAATGAAAATGGAACTTTTTATTTCTGTGTGATGCAGCCTCAACAGATAGGACTGAGATGCTTCAGCTTCAGGACAGTCTGAGTAAGAGAAAGGAATTCTTTCTTTGACAAGGAATTTAGCCACTGAATTATTAAATCAAAGGGCAACACTCACCAGTGCATGCTCTGGCTGCATGTATAAAAGAAAGAGTTGATCTTTTCTTTTTTTTCCAGAGGAAAGTATCATCGTGAAGATTTTGGACTGCAGAACCTGAGCTTTGCTGCCCTGAATTGAGGGAATTCTGAGAGTATTCAAAGAGCATACAGGTGCTCAGTGTTGCTTCCTGCCAAGCAGTTCTTCACACAGCTTGCTTTGTGGCTTCCTCTTTAAGTAGACTAACTGGTCTGATATACCTCACTCTATTTCGTGTTGAAGGCCAAGCACTGCAAACTTAATGTTAAGGATCTCACTTAAATCAGAATACCAGTGAGAAGAGGTACAGTTCAATAGTTGATGTCTTAGATATGAAACTTACCTTGAACATTGTCTGAAATTGTCAGTTTCTCTGCATTGGCTATAAAGGGAACCTGAGATGACTGGTACAAGCTTGAGAATGTAAAAGCTACACAGTAATAGTTCAGAGTATTTGTCATCAAAATACTCTGAGAAAATCAGAAAATCACACAAACTGTAAAAATGAGACTCACATGGCCGTGACTCCCAGCCTTGGGGAGCTTGATGCTCTTAGAGAGTAGCTGGAGACTGCCTGTGCACTCCTATCTGTGTAAAGAAAGGTTGCCTTTTAGCACTCTCAGAGCACAAGATTGTTGAGTGTGTTTTGCTGCAGTAGTGGAGGTTCTTGATTCTTCTGATACAGTTGTGGCTCATCAATACTGAGCCATTAGGGAGCCATGGGAGAGTCTACAGTCACCTTTTTTCCTCTTCTACAGTACAAATGATGACTCAAAGAGAAGCATTCAGTTCTAATCTATGTGAGTTCTTGTAATAAGCTTTACAATTAGAGCAGTCTTCCATCTAATTCACTTAATTTACGCTGGGAAATGAGATACTGTTCAACTAATCCGATGCTATTTTCTTCTTTATTAGAGAATGAAAGCATCCTTGGAGGCTCTGGTGGGATTCAGACTAAGCTTCTGAGACACAAATAGTATGAAAGGCTAATGAAATAGTGTGCTATGGTAATTCCCAATCGGTATCTAGTGCCCCAATCCTTTAACCTACAACACAATTAGGAGAAGAGTTGGTAGGAGGCAATGGACTATACCATTTCTGCTCTCAGGGTGAGTTCATAAATTTTTGTTTAATAAGATGACACTAAGACAGATAAACTTTGTTTAGCTAGGGTTTGTTCCATCTGCCTTGTCTGGTGACTGCAGCACTTTCAAGAAAGGTTACAAGAAGTTTTCTGCTGGATTATCCTACCTCTTATCAGCACTATTGCGTTCCACTCTTAAACCCAGGCAGCTGCTTAAATTAGAACATACATATTCAAATCACTAAGGAGCATTTCCACTGCTTCTGAAGAGGAAAATACATAGAGAATATGTTTTTCATTCTCACCAGGCTGCAGCAAGTTCTTTAGAACAAAAGCACTACACCTACGCTGTTGTGTGATGTAAAGCGTATAATTCCATACTTTTTGAATATTGGCTCTTTGGGAATGTTGGGAGATGAGCATCTTGTCAAATATTGGTTATCTTGCTCCACTGGCTTTTTCTGTTACAATAATTACCACCCCCAGAGATCTGTTCTTCTCTTGCTTTGATTGCCATTGTGTTGAGTCTTTGACCACTTTGCTTAGTTCTTTGACACCATTCTGGATCACATACATTTTTCCCCCTGCTTCTTGTACATATGGGCTTTGCTTTACTTCTTTCTGTCCTCTGAATGATCTCCTATGCTTGTACCTTTTCAACTTCTGTCCTCAGCCAGATCTCTGCCTTGCTGTGAACTTGAAATTCTGCTTCTACACAAAACCTCCCACTTTCACTTTTTCCACTGTAAGTTGCAGCAATCTTTGTCTTCTTATGCTTTGAGAAACTAAGGCATTTCCAAGCTCAGTCTGTCACATAAAACTGCATTGCATCTGCTCCTTCTGTTTCCCTGTTTCACTGATATCGGTACTTCTGAGTGAGTCATTTACAACTTCAGTTTTTGGGAAGGAATTCCTGCCTCGTGACATGGCTGACATTGGCTAATGTACATAGGTGACCCTTTTGTTGTAAGACAGGAGAGGGTTGATCAGATCAATTTCATGTCACGTCCCTTGAAGACAGAGGTATTAGGTGTGAAAGCAAAAGTGAGAAGCAGATGATATGCTATGCTGTGACATGTGATCTATATAATACAGTAGCTGAAGTTATTTATTGTGTGCTAGTGAATTCTGGAGTGGAAGGAGTATCACATGGAGAGGAAAAATTTGTTAATCCATAGAACAATATGGCAGCATCTGATTGCAGCTCCCCAATTACTGCTCCAGTGTTCTAGATCCGCAGCTAAGTACCAACCTGCCAAATTTCTTTCTGTCAGTCTTTGATTGTTAAGCACATAAAAATCCTCTGATGGTTCACAGGAGTCACTTCAGCATTGATCTCAAGAGGACCAACAAGACACCTGCACACCCACAGGGCCACTGCATGCAGTGCAGGAGTGCTCATGGAGGATGAGTAGTGAAATGTTTCTAAGGGTGGTGGTCGCCTGCTGAGACTGCTGTGTTGCATAAAGGGGTACAAAACCAGCTTCACACATAAAGGCCTTTGCATCTGTACAGTGTATAAATCTGTAAAACCATTGCTCTTTGTTCTGTAGACTGTAGAAACCCTAAGTCATCTTCTCTTTCTTCCCTGGATTTTTGCTTTAATTCAGTATTAAAAATTATTGATTTTAGACCTAGTTCTGGGCACTTTTCTGTGGGAGTAGGCAGACTGGTGCAATTTACCCATGCTGGTGAATTAATGAATTGCTTTATTAATGCCACTGGCACATTTCTTCCAACACAGTTGACATGTGCCACTGCTGTCAGCCTATTACATTACTGAGAGACGAATTTGAATGTCTCTCTTTTAGACAAAAGAGCTATTAGTACCGTGTCTGTCAGTGCAGTGAAATAGTCTCGTGCTGAATTTTGTAAAATCCTTGTGCCATTTCTTTGCACATTTAATGGAACTGGAAGTTCAGACAGTCACTGGAAAACAAAATTCAATGGCTGCATTTATAACAGTAATGTGCTGTTAATAAGCAATAGAACTACTATGATTCAGAGCTCAAAATACTTATTGCAGAGGTGTAAAAGCAGAAGGAGTCACACAGTTGCTGTTCAGACAGTGACGTGGCTGGCTGTAAGGGCTAGCTGTCATTGTAAACAGGGCATGCAACATAGCTGTGCAGAGCTGACAAACTTACTGTCAAGGACAGAGGTGCAAAAAAACCAGAACAAGGGCACTTTTCCATTTCTTTTCTTAAAGCAGCTGGGTTTGTGTTCTTAAAGGCAAATTTAATTACGCACGTTCTGAGATTGTATTAATGGCTGCTGATTAGAAAACTTTACAAGTACGTTTTGTTCTGCAGTTTTTGTCTTCTTAAAAAAGAAAGGGGGGGGGAATCTGAAGCAGCTTGGTATTTGCCTTCTGGTCTCATCTTCACCCATTTTGTCTGCCCAGTCTGCAGCTGCTCAGTGAGGATGCTGTGAGAAAACTGCACTGTTACAGTTCCCATTAGTAGGGGAATAAGCTGTATTGGGATTGGAAACACAGATCCTGCTTGTCCAGCAAACATCTTTTGATAGCAGCTCGCCATCCCCACCTCTTCAGCTCCCATAGAATGAAAAACACTGTGCATCTTCTGAGCTTGTTGTTTGAGCCTGTGCTCTCAGTTATGTACATGTGAGAGCAGCCAGGGCTGTCCATGGGCAGGCTGCAGCTGTCTTACTGCTCTTCTGGAGTTCTGGCTATGGATAGGACACACACAGCTGATGTTACAGGACATCAGGTGCTGTGACAGGTACAGACTGGGTGGCCCGGGCAGCCTTGTGGCATTAGGGGTTCATTTTGTCTTAAACCACCTCTTGGATAACAGAAACAAATGCGAGTTCCAGGTCTCCTTGGTTGTACATTTCATCAAGTCATATAATTAGTGTTGTGAACAGTTGTTATTCTCAATTCCAATAGAGTTTTCAAATAAAATAAAGAGCTTGATCCAGGTGTTGTAGAATGGATTTTTCTATAGCGCCTTTCTCTTACAAATTATATCACAATAGACAGTGAAAACAGTTTTGGGTTCTGATGTGGTATTCACAGTTTATTCTTACTCAAAAATGAATACAAGGTTTTCAGATTTTCAGCTATTGAAATTTCTAAGCTGAGTTATTGTATTTGATGCATTCTGTAACTTCAGGTGGATACTTTGATTAGCAGGTAGCTGTCCTGTGGAACTTCTTTGGGTCATCCAGATACTGGAAGATTATTTTAGGGAGCTTGGGAAGTCCTGAAGTATTAGTGTGTGATGTAGAAATTCAATGTGTAATTCTCCTGTTTTCACACTTCCCTGGATACAGACCTGGGGCTGCTTTTTGGGTGGTGCTGTTGGGTGTGATGGTCCTTTGGGCTGATCAGGTAGAGCTGATCTTGAGTTCCTTTGTGTTCTCTGTCTATGGAAGTGGGACAAGACAAAAATTAAAGGTACTTTTCCCAGTATTAACACTAACTCTCTGCAAAGGAATCAGTGAGTTTCCCTTTGTTCTTACTCTCAGAAGATCAATCTCTTCCTGTTTAAAAAGCAGAAAAATTCCATGGCTTCAGTTTTGTCAATTAGTGTTTGTGAATCTTTTGCAAGTGATGTAAGCTGCTCACAGAAGTATTCCCCTTCTGTCATGAGATACTTGCATGAGTTTTCGATAAACAAACAACAAACAGCCATCCAATTGCAACAGCACCCCTGAAAAATGACAACAGAAGTGTGCCAGTTTGGCACAGAGCATTTTTTACTTTATTATAGAAATCAAAAACACTGATATAGAACAAACCAACAAACATAAAATCCCCACCATTCTTCTGTTTTCATGTCTCATTTTGAGACAGCTTTGGCAGTTCCTTTTTGCTGCCCAGAAGAACACTGGAGTGCTTATAAAGGTCTCTTGGTAGTGAGTGACCTTTTACTTTGGGCAGACAGAGATGTCATGGCAATGGAACTTCAGCCTTCTTTCACAAGGATTAATACAGCAAGATCTCAGCTGTGCTCCTTTCCAGCTTCATACTCAGGAGTTTTTCTTAGGAGATCATTGCCTTCTGGTTGGGGTTGTAGTGGTTTTGAATGGGCGTTTAGCGAGGACTGGAGCAGGCATTTGCACAAGATGAAATTGTTGCCTCCCTTGTCTTGCCTCTCTGTTTTGCAATAGATTATACAAACTTTCAGACAAAATTAATGCAGGTGACATTCACTGCAACATTTAGATAGGTGGTTGGTTGTCCTAGCGGATATTATCTCTCCTAAGACTGTCTCCTCATGGAATATAAGCAACAGTTTCTGTTTGTATTTAGTAATGGATAATTAAATGTATAGCTTTAGCTTTGTTACACTTGGTCTCAGCATGTTTCTTGCAACTGTATTTCAAATATTTTTTGCCACATCTGTTTCATCACCTACCTCAGCCAAAAGGAACCTTTTCCCTTGCTTCTATTTGGCTTTTGAACAGGTCGCTTAGTTCTCAGCAATCTCATCTTGCTTTCTTACACAGGGGTTTTAGGTGTGAGAAGTAAGTTGGGCTAAAGTTGGCAAAAAGTGTTCAGAAAAAGCACTCTGTGAAATAATCTTAATGTACCTCCGGGTGCATTTCCAAGATGAAGGTCATTGCTGATTGGGGAGTATTTCTCACACTGCTGGGAGAGCAACTACATGCCTTTTACTTGAATGATAGCCAATCTAGTACATTTTCCAGTTGCTTATACATCCAAAGTCTACTGATACTACTTAAAGGATTACCCAGCACCTCCTACGGTG
The DNA here is from genome assembly GCA_013399175.1 of Odontophorus gujanensis. Classification (NCBI taxonomy): domain Eukaryota; kingdom Metazoa; phylum Chordata; class Aves; order Galliformes; family Odontophoridae; genus Odontophorus; species Odontophorus gujanensis. The sequence goes on from VXAB01006162.1 coordinate 26,122, forward strand.
ATCACTGTAGTTTCTTTCACTGCAGCAACCGGTATCTGTGATATTTCATATTTTTCTTGGGAGCTCTTTATTTCCATGAAAGAGCTCCAGAACTGTTGGGACGTCTACCAAGGGCTGACAGACCAGCTGCTTCCTGCCATGTTTCTAATGGACTTGCTGATTTTCTCCAGAACATCTCCTTACAAACAGTACATCGTCTTTATGGCAGAAATAAATAAATAAATAAATAAAAAGAAAACAAATACTGCAGTGAAGATGATTCAAACAGATAATTTGTCTTCTGTAACATTTGTTTTTTCCTTTGTGATTGATCCAACTGCCAGAGCTTAGCAGACTTCTGTTGGTTTTCTCTGTCTTTTCATCCACTTCACAGTATTTTACCACTGAGCTATAGTTAATTGGAAAACTAAGTATAGAACATAACCTCTGTTCTCATTTCAAGTTTTTTCACCCATCCTGCATCCAATGTTTTGTTGCAGAGAACTTGGTTCATCCCCTTTTCTCTCCCTCATTTTGGAGCATTTTGAGCCCTATTAAGGCAGTTGTTTAAATTGTCACATAGACAAATGTTCCAGTAGTAGACTACAGATACTCAGAAATTGCTGTCCAAGAGTAAAATAGGTGCAGTATGTAAAGTGTTTCCTCTTCATACGAGGGGAGAAGATTACACCCTGAAGTCCATCCCTGACTGTCTAAGTGGACCTGCTTTGTGCACAAGGTAAAATCTATGAGTGTTCAGTAACTCCATTTCTTGGTCTCATACTACATATGTCTTTTCTTGAAAGATGTCATCTGGTACCTTCATTTCTGTGTCCTTCATGGGACTGGGATTCAGCCTAGATGCTGTCCTGGTTGCAGCAGCACAGTTCCAGATGTGCACTTTTCTCCTGAAGAGTCTGCAGGAACTCTAGAGCAAGGTTGAAAGGGAGCAACATGGTGGGCAAAGCTTGCAATATAAAATACTGTCTGGATGGATCAAATGAAGCTTAAAATACTGCTGATCACAATTACATGTGCACAGGCTCAATCTGTTACCCTGTTTATTTAATCAAGATCGCATAGAGGTTTTAATTGCAAACGCAAGCTTATAGTATGAGGCTGGTCATCTGTAACTGACACAAATATGCTTAGTTACAATGGCCAAAATTGGTCCTTATTTATGTGCTAGTTGTGCTTAATAATGAACAACTTGTTTAGATCACTTGCAATAACTTGGAAAAGAGGGATATTGAAAAGTAGCTTTCTGTCCAGTTGGTACCAGTAGGAAAGAGCCCATTGTAGTCAGTGAGGTGGTGCTGAGCCTTGAAAAATTATAGTTACTGCTGCTCATCTTTGCTTCTTGAATTTGGAAAATGAGAACAACAGTTTAAACTCCTAATTTTCTTATATTCTGCAACATCTATTTCTCTGATGTTACTAGAGAGTTAAAAATGAACGGGTGGAAGAAAATGGAAAATATCATCCTTGTTTTGAGAGAAATGGAGGGGTAGTTTAGATCTGGCCTGAAGTAGAGAGTGAAGTAATGCTGGATGCCATCTTAATCTAAATTGCTTTGGCAATATTAGTTTCTAAACTTGCTAGACAAGACTTTAATATCTGGTTAGCAGAACAAACTGTTCTATTAATTAATCTCAGGCCCATAAATCTATTCTAACTGGCAGTCAAATCCCAGGCTAACCTGGATCATGCTGTTGTTGAAGCATCTACAGCCCAGGAGAATGAGGCTTAATATTTCATTTGTATTGTGTTCAGCTGTAATGTTACTTGCAAGATGTCATTTTTGCATTGGGAATAAAAATCAGTAAGTCTGTCTTTTAATGGTCTAGTACCAAGAGACAAGTAATAAACAATTTAAGATTTATAATAATTTTTAATGAAAATGCATCAATGTGTATTTCTTGAAAACAATTTTTTTTGTTTGTTTGTTTGAGATAACTTTACTGTGTCAAAATATAGTCAGCCTGACTTTTTATATCGGGGAGCAAAAATCTCCCTGGAGTCAGGGGAACATTGCAGGATAAAAGCAGAAACAAATAATGGTGCAAAGATTTAGCTCATGACACTAGTTTATGTTCTTGTTGGATATCTGTTCCAATTACAGTTCAGACTGGTGCTTTTTTGGAGGTACAATACACAGCTGATGCAATCCATCTCAGATAGCATAGCTCGTTATGATTAGTTAACCAGAGGAGGTGAAATTAGATAACATTTTGGTTGGTAATTTTGTGTAATAATGGTTTCTGTGCATTTGTTTCTCTTTGCTGAGCAGATGTTAACCCACAAAACTTCTCTGGAGGGGAAAGTGCTCTGTTCCTCCCATCCTGTGGTGCTCCAACTCCTTTCTCCCCTGTTCCTGTGGTCCTGTATTCTTGCTGTTTTCTGCCTCTGTGAGGAAGCTGCTGTGGGGGTGGTGGGATGTGGAGTAATTCCTGTAGGACTGTAAAATTGATGCCATGATGTAACATTCATAGGTTTCTTTTTCTGAGAGAGAAATGTCCTTTTTGTTGCCTTGTTTTCACAAGAGAACAGGGTTTGTGTCCTCTGGGCTGAAGGCAAACCACATTAGAGTGTGGCAGAGTGAGAGCTAAATGAAATTAATGAAATTGCTCATAGTCTTGCACAGTTCAGCTCAGGTTTTCAAAACCACAAAACATATGCTATTCGTGTGGCTTCTGATACCCAGGTGTTACACACTGATGACAGAGGAGGGGATCAGGCAGGCAGACAGAGCCCAGGAGAACATCGGTGGGTTTTGTCACAGGGTGCTGCTGAGATATTGGTGCTTGTCTTTGCTTTTCTATCACAGAGGTTATATTCAGAGGTTAGGTTCCTGATGATGCTTCTCAGACATGTAGGTGCTCTTCCAAGTCTCACGCAGACTTTACTTGAGTACTTCTGCTCATGAAATTATGCAGACTTCACAGTCAAATATTGGAGCTGCTGTTGATTCATTTCTGCCTTTGTTTTTCTTAGCTCTGAGCTACCAAAGTCCTCAGTCAGTGTCTGAGCGCAAGACCACTGGAAGATCCCCAGTGTTCTTAACTTCAGTACCTTCTTAGACAAATAGCCAGTGTTTTCATTACAAATATATCCTATTTTTCATGTTTGTTTGCCTCAGTAAAACCACAGAATGAGCAAGTGATTTGTGTTTTTTACTCATTGCTAGTTGCATCACTGTAAGCATTACACAGGTATGCTCAATCTGTGTCATTTAAGACTTCTTTTACTCTTCCCTCTGATGTTATAGACTGCCATTATGCATATGCATAAAGGAGGAAATAAGTATAAACCTTCTGATCTTTTAAATGTGTGACTGTCTTGCTTTATTTTCAGCAGAAATTGCTTCGTGGGCACTGCATTTTTGAAGTAATGTTTCTGCATTGGTAATGCTACCAATTGCATTAGTTCATCAGTACAAGGGGACAATAACTTTAAAACAAATATAATGTCAATTTTTTTTTCAGTAGCAGAATAAGTTCCCATGAAAGATCTGGTAAATGATAGGGTGTGACTAACAGAAGATTTGGGGGAAAACTTGCTTTCCAGGTACATAGTGGAAATTCAATCCTTTTGACAAAATGACCTCAGGCCTCTCGTGATTTCTTTTTGTCCACAGAACCCCCAACTCCTATTGCCCCTCCTGAGCTGCTGGCTGTTGGAGCCACCTACCTGTGGATCAAACCCAATGCCAACTCCATCATCGGAGATGGGCCCATCATACTGAAAGAGGTGGAGTATCGGACGACCACTGGGAACTGGGCAGAAACGCACATTGTAGACTCTCCCAATTACAAACTGTGGCATCTGGATCCAGATGTGGAGTATGAGATCAGAGTGCTGCTGACTCGCCCGGGGGAAGGAGGCACAGGGCCACCTGGACCACCACTCACAACAAGGACAAAATGTGCAGGTAGTGTTTCTGCTGCTTTCCAGTACTGCGTCGATGTTTTGGGTTGCTCACAGATGTGTTAACAAATGGTACTCTACCTATTCTTACTGATCTCTCTTTGGAGATCTGAATTAACTTGATGAATTTTGATATGTTGTAGGTATATTTTGCTTTTCCATCCATAGGCAAGCGTTCGAGAGTGTTGTTTTTATTCATGCAGCGTGTCTGTTTGCAAGACTTTCTTCTACAGTGTATGTCTGCTTTCTGTTGAAATGGGCAATTAAAGGAGAGCTTTCCAACTGATTCTCTGACAGGTAAATATCAGGACTTGACGATTATCAAATTTTCACCCTGCAAGTTTATAGCAAAATATATGTTCTTCTTGAGTAGCAGCAGTTCAGTGTTGGTTATTCAGTTCAATAGGGAGAAGCAGTAAGGATTGAATTGTTAGGATATATTTCTGTATTCTGTTTGATTGTGCTGATTCTTCCCCTCACTTCTGATGAAGAAACCTATTTGAATACTGTGCAGTGTCTTCCTTTTGCCTTTCATATCAGAACAGATCAGTTTTGATCCAAGGATAGGAAAAATCTATCCTCTTTCTAAAGCATGTTGGCCTTTTCAGTAAAAACTAAAGGATCACGTTCTTCATGTTTCAGGTATGTTGGCTATTCATCCTATTTTCATAAATGAATCACTAAGGGAAATCAAGATTAGTGCTCCTCACACAGCATGAGTATCCTCTTCCTTAGCCAAGGAAGCATGGCAGGTTGAGAGTGCAGGGCACTCTGCCTTTGCTTTTTGTGTGGCTTATACAGCACTGAACATCTGGTGTCTCTTTGTGAAGTTTTGATTGGGAAAACAGGAAGAAAGGAAACCTTAGCATAAGGCTTTGGCATGTAGGTGTTTGCTATATTCAGCTCTTATCCATTGGCAGAAGACAGATGTTTGGGGGCTCTTCTGCAGTGGTGTGGATGTCCTGCTGGCCTGTTTGGGAAATGGGCATGTGCTCTGCTACCAGCTTTTGGCTGTCTCCTCATTCACTAGTGTTGTGGTCATGTTGTTGTCAAAGTTTTTATCATTCAGCAGACATAACCTGGCACGTTGTGTTTGCATATGGAATTATGACATGCCTAGGTCAGGTTTCTAACACAATACAGCTTTGCAGGCAAACTTTCTGTGGCAGCCAAACTTGCAAACCTGTCTGGTAATACTTTCTACGTAATATGGGGGTTAAAAAAGAAGTGGTTAACTCTGTGCTTAGTGATGGCCTGTATGGGATCCCAGATGGCTGTATTTATTGCTCTGAGTATCAGGTGGCATCATAAATGATGATGTAGATAACCTATTCAAATTGGCTAAGTGGTGCTACTTACTGTTTTCCATCCGAATCTGCTAATGAAAATCTTACTGGAGAAGGTCATTCTGTTAAAATACGTTGCAATTTAGAGCTTGTTAAGACTGATGATGATGGCATTTATGTTTTGTTTAGGACACGGGGTGGGAGAACTTGTAGTGATTTTGATCTAAACATGGACTCCATGGAAGGAAGGGTCCCCCCCACTGTCTTCTCGAAAAGGCTAATGGAAATGATAGGCAAGAAAATATATCTTATTTCCCAATTTTCATATGTGGTGGTAGGACTTCAAAATAACCTATTTCTGGTATAATTACACAAACTTCAATAGTAAAGGTTTTCAAAAATGTACTGAATCAGGAAAGCAGCACTCCTTGGTTTTCCTTAGAGCGCCCAATAACTGACATCAATTGAAACAGAGCTGTTGTTCTTCAAATACTTCAGTGACAAGCAATGCTGCTTTTTCTCCAAGCATTTCTTCTTTTGTTGTTGTGTTTTCTTAGCAAGGAGGGAAGGACCAAACTCCTACTCATTTGTACATCATCAGTAAGTGGTGAAGTAGTCCTGTTTTACGTTGTTTGTAGTGTGTTTATTAGGCCAGCTAATACAGATAGCAAAACTGAATGCAGAGGCAATGATAGGGTGTATCACTTATACTGGAAAAGAAGTATTTACTTCGTTGTTTAACTTGCAAGAAATCTTTGTAACCATAAATGGAAGTTGTCTGCAACTTTCTGACAATGGGATGTCAGCGTCTTTTTCACTAAACAGTCTCCTGAGCATCTTTTCATGTTGGCATTGTCTGCTTGTGTGCTGGGGAGCCTATGTATGTGCTGGGGGAGCTAAGAATTCTGGCACACCTCAAAGTGAGATTCTTCTTCTTCTTCAACTCAGTATGAGAACAGGGTTTGGGAAGAATCAGGCTTTTTTATTTATTTGGTTTTTGCTTCAGTTCAAGTGATGGGAGCTCACTTACAGATAAAGTTTTCTGGTACAAATGAGCTGACTGCAGGTCTTGCATCAAAGCTAGTGTTGCCAGGAACACTCAGTGTGAGCTTGGAAGGTATTACACCGTCACAGAGCTGTTATCAGGATCATTCCTGATTGTCACAATTTTGATCACAGTAAATGGAATGTGTTTACCCAGACTTTAAAAGGTTTTCATTAAATGAAATCCATAAAACTAATTATGGAAGGTCTTGCTTTAAACAAACACAAAGAAGTTTTATTAAACTGGATAATATCTTATCTAATTTTTTATATGCAACGTATGCCTGGGCATCCATTATCCATCGGTGATGCTTTTGCTTTCACAGAGGATGGTACTGCAAGACTTCATTTATATTTGATATTTAGAAATGATACTGAGAAATGTCCTACGTTGCTCCCTTGCAGGAAAAGCCAGCTGCAGGGAAAGAACCCTGCCTTTGCAAATAAATGATTATTTTTGTTGTTTTGTAATTCTTTAATTTGTTTCTGTAGGCTGTGATAGGTCATGAGTTGAGGCAGGAGAAGGTTAAATGTTCTAGCAGTGGATTGGCAGTCAGAGGGAAGAGATGTGCGGGGGGGAACGAGGACACCAGAAAGACTGCTGGAGGTTAACACCAGGCACAGGGTTGAGGGGCAGATATAGGAAAGGATGATATAAAATATTAGTCTTTTCCCCCACAATAATAGGGAAGGAGATAACAGGGTCAAAATAATATGTCTGAACACAGCTCCCAGTTGTGATCTGTTCAGCACTGTCTTCTGAGTGAACTGAGCAACCAAGAAGTCCATTTGTGCTAAGGCTGCCAACATGGAGTATTTACAGTTTCAAAAATATTATGAATTTAATTTTAAGGTGATAACTGCACTTACATGCGAGACATGACCTGCTGATGCTGAAAAATAACATTTGGGGTTGCTATGCTGTTGCTTTAATCTATTTCAAGCTTACAGAAGCTCTAGAAAACTTACCTGATATGTGGGTCAGGACACCACCCACGTGGCATATGAAGTGATTTGAAAGAGTCGTGTGCAATGAATGTGTAGGTATTGCTAAAATCACTGACTCACACACAGTTCAACCTGGAGTTACTCTAGGTCCTCCCTTGGAACATAAATTTGTAACTAATATGAACAGGGACCTTAATGCAACTCTTAGATGCACTGTCTTCTATAGCTTTAAATGTAGACAACTGGGAAAATAGATGCTTATTTAGCAGGAATGCAGACTTTTGAAAAACACTTTGAAAGAAAGAAAACAAAGCAAACAACAACAAAAAGAACTCACACACATTAGCAGTGAAAGAAAACCTTACTTGTGTTACTTGTTGTCTGTTTTTATTGGTAAATATTGTGAAGGACTTTCTATTCTTACCATGCTAGACAAGCCTCTGTGGTACATGTTCCTTTTGTGTTTGGTTTAGCTAAATTCCCCGAAACAAAGGCTTGTATAGCACAATGAAATGAGTTGTTCTTCTCTTGATAGCTTCTGTTCCCAAGAGCCACAGAGCCCTGCAGGTGAGCTGCTGAGGATGGCACAATCTTATGTCTGCGTTTTGATATGTGGATCCCACAAAGCCTGTGGGACTGGTACCTGTTTTAGCGACTCTGTCTGTGAGCTGCAGCGTTTTGTTGATGATTGAAACTCTGCTTTCATTCCATCTCAATAGCCTTTGGCATGGCAGCTGGGGAGATAAGAGTAGACTTACAGAAATATGATATTCCTTCTTCTTGATCCCCAATTTGTGCTTGGAAGCGGTCTGATGGTGTTACTGAAAGACAGGGACTTCATCTTAACAGCTTAAGTCCTTTTACATAAGAGATAATGACTTTCTCTGTCAAATTGATTAAATAGATAATGCATGTTTCTTGGTTTATCCTTTTTCCCTCCTCACTTTTAAATTTTTGGGGAGTAGAAAGACAGCAACTACCCCTTAAATAACAGAAAGAAAGGGTGTAATATTTCCTGATGACATGCTGGAGTGGTGCAATTTCCTTGTCTGTCTTTGTCAGGTTTTATTTTCTTTTAGCCCACAGTGCTCACCTTCAGACCTCCTGGACAGCACAGACATGGTTGTCAATGTGAAGTTCAGAGCTCCATAGGAAGAAGTTTTGTTTCTGGTTTGTCTTCATGCTGCAGAGATGCAGCTGGCTGCTGATGCTGGGGCTGTCCCAGGCAAAAGGTGTCTCTTGGAGGAGCTGCCTGTATCAGGTTAGAGACACTCTGGCTGTGGAAGTGTGGTCAAAGTAGAGTGACACCTTTCAGAGAACAGAGGATTGGTTGTTTCTAACTATGTATTGTGGTTACTTGAAAAAGAAAGGAGGAAAAACACAACACAACTATGTTGTCTGGGCTATAACAAGGTGATGGTTTACAAGGAAGAGAAAGAATCTGGGAGTGGAAAGGGATGTAATTAAATGGTGAAATGAGAAGCAGGATGCTTCACAGTGCAGGACTCCTGAAGAACCATACTGGACCTGACAAGTTACCTGGGTAGGCTTGAGAAGCACAGCCCAGACACAGTTCAGGCAGAGCATTCAGTGCACTGGGAAATGATAGTGTGCAGAGGAAAAGCTGGGATTTACTGTGGGAGTGCATCAGTGTGGCACAAGTCTGAAGCTTGCTTCTAGCAGCTCCGAGCCTAGCCAAGCATGTCTCCTGTTGTCCTGAACCAGGGCACATATGGTGAGGAAATTTCTTTATCCTGACCCCTGCAGGAGATCAGCTTTTGTCCCAAGGCATGTGGATTGATTACCCTTATCTTAGTCTGCATAAATACTTTCATGAACGTAGAGGCAGTCATGATAGAGCTTTGGTCTGGAGATTTTTTCCAGTGGGATTTTGCTTATGATGGATTTAAATTCTACAGATTTATTTCTTTTTATCTGCAAAGGCAGTTTGTTTTCCCAAAGTGTTTTTTTATTTTTATTTATTTGTATGAAGTTTAGTTATTCATTTCCACATCAGCCTGTTTCTGCTTGGTGCTGTTGGTGTTAAATTTAATGACTTTATATAATGGGGTTTGAAAATAGCACTATATTCTGAGCAGGCTGGCTGGCCAGCAGGATGACAACTTTCAAAAAGACTTTAGGGTTTCATGGCAAGAGGAGGAGATCTTGCTGGTGATGGGACCTCATGCCTTTTCCCAAGAGTTCAACCTACCTGGCACCTGTTTCCATACCAGTTGTGTTAGGACACTGTTTAGATATTCCTTGGCTCTCAAGTCCGGTCCAGGTTTCACCCCAAATGGACAGATCTGAAGAGGCAGAAATGCAGAGGGAGAGATAATGGTGTGATAATGGTGTGATTCAGCTCACTTAAAGAAGGGAGAGAACCAAAACAAGTGGATATTTGGCATGCTGGTAGCTTCTTTCCGCTTTGCATACGCAGCTTCACTTTAGCATCCTCAATTTGAGGGTCTCTTCAGCATGATCCTAAAGGGCAATTCCACAAAACGGTGTTCAGGGTGTAAAACTGGCACTGTTGTGCCAAAGTCACTATTTTACATCAGTTGAAAGTTGGGCCCACTACTTGCAAAAAAAAGGCCAGGATTTTTTTTTTTTTTCCCTGATTGTCACTCAGTCCCCTGGTAAAAGCAATTTATTTAAATTGTATGGTGTCTTTTAGTCTTCAGTTAAGTGCCATCTTTCATAAAATTTCATCCCTTATTACCATATTATTACTGCTTCTGTAGCTTTTCGAGGGTGCGATGAGATGATCATTTCCAGATGTCGCTTTATACGAGAGTGAAAAGCCCAGTTAGTGGGAGGAAACTGGAACGGATAACGCTGTGTGTGTGTTCCTACCATGCCTGTGGGAAGCACTGAGCTTCCACAGGGGAGTGACCAAAGAGAGGAGTCTGTTTTTCTTCTCTGTACAGTTTATATTGTGAAATGACAAACCCCACTCTCGCAAAGGATTTGTGAAGCTCTGTGTTTGTGTAGTCGTGAAGCTAGCTTTGTCCTGGGACAAATGCTGCTCACTGCTTCCTGCTTATGCTTCTCTTTCTGCTTTTCTAAAGGCAACTGAAAAATAAATGCCTTTTGATTTGAAATGTTTTTGATGCACATGAGTCTGCATGAAAAAGCACCCAAATAATAAGAGATGTTTAGAGTTGGTATACTGGAAGTGCCCAATTTTAAGCATTTCATAGAATAAAAGGCACTTTAATTGGCTTTTTTAGAAGCTCTAGCATGTATCACAAAAGCAAGGTAGGGGTTGAATTGAACACTGCATCTTTAGCCTCACTTTACATTTATAACCCTGAGATATTTGTAAAACATTTAGAAAGCGTTTTGTTCCTTACATTTTCAGTTGTTTTACATTGCCATGAATATTTTACCCTTTTATTTTTTCCCTAGTGGACACTGAAATATTGAGATGAGCATGGCTTCTTGCTCAGAGCTCCCTAGCTCACCCCTATCAGCTGGGGTGGTGCACAGCTTGCGAGAGAAATGGGGAAAACAGAATTAAAAAAACCAAACCAATCACACAAATACAACTGAACCCTACTGAGGAGAGCCAGCAGATGGAGTATGAGAGTACAGAACCTTTTTTTGTGCTGGTGTGTGTGTTTGCCTCCATAAATACTTTGCATCTTCCTTTGGTTTTCACCCTGGTTGAGCTTGAAAGTAGGACAAGTTGGGTTGTGGGTTTGTCTGTTTGTTTATACGGGTTTTTACCACCTATTTTGTTCATGAATGTTTCTGTCACCCATTATGTTAGGACATCTGAACATGACAAAGCCAAGAGTGAACCAGACCTGTCCTCCTTCCTCAGAGGGTGCTGAAATCCCTCTGTATCTGTTTGCAATATGCAAGTGGAGAAGCACAGACCCTGAACTGCACAGGCTTTGGATTGTTATGCAAGTGATTGCCGTGGGATTGGTAGGGGATGGAAGCTTCATCGCCACCTTAATTCTCTGTTATTCCACTGAGCACAAAGGGAGTAAAAGGAAATGCTTTCAACTCCTTTAAACTTAACGTGTAAGTTAAAAACCTTATAAAAGCTTTTTATCGTAATTTAATAAAAGCTGTGCTTCTAAAAAATATGAAGCAGTAGACTATTTTTTGACTCTAGACATAGTATTCAAGTAGACCATAGCTGTGACCATATCAAAGTATTCAAATATTGCTGGAGAGGCATACAGGCCTGAGCATCATAATCAGCCTGACAATTGTTATTACAATGTACTTCATTCAACATCCACAAATCCTCCTCTTAGCTGCCAATAATCCTTCAAGTATTAAACTAAATTCTTGGTGCAGAAACCATTGGAAGGGGATTTATATGAAGACCACAACTGCCAAAATAACAAAATCTGAAAACCTTAACATCACAGCTTTCTCCCTGTGGCACTTTGAAAGGTTTACCAGCATTTACTAGAGAATGAAAAATATGCAGGAGGGAAGTAGGCCTTAAATATATCCAGACCTTCAGAAGCTGATTTGTGAGTAAAGGAAGGGTGATGAAAATATTTGGTGAGCTTGAAAAATGAGGCTATTTATCAAGGATCTCCATCACTTTGAAGTTGAAGTCTTAGGGTGATCTATTTGTCCAACTTGGAACTCTTGAAGTAAAATTTGGTTTAGTAATGCTTGTAATAGGTAGGTAAATTGTTAGTACTGAGTTATTTGTAACAGAGAAGGGAGCAAAGCAAAGAAGTGGGACATCAGCTACAAGGCAATGGACGCTGCACCAAAAGCAATCTCAACTACCAACTACTGTATGTGATGGACAAAGTTGTACACATTAATAACTAGCTCTTCCCAGTTGGCTTTATTCTCAGATGGATTATTTGTTAAGCTCCTGCAGAAGCAAATCTTTCCACTTCTTTTATGGGTCACTTTGATACAGTGCTTATTTTTACATCTTCCCTTGCAAGAAGATCACATGGTTCTTCATCCTGGGCAGAATCCCATGACTGCGAGCTCATGGTCTTCCTTCTTCTAAGTCATCCCAGTTTCAGCTGACTTTCCTATGTGAAAACTCAACTTCAATTCTCATCTCTGTCCTACTCTTCTAAAGAGATCATGAAACACAGACATGAAAGATGGATTTTGAAACACCCGACCTAAAACACACAGAGTCAAAATCAGTACTCTGTATGCTGCTTGTGCTCCTACTTGTTCCAAAGCTGTTTTCAGTCATTGTTGGTTTCAGTTTGTGCTGTGCATGAGAACTGCAGATAGGCACCTTCAGCCAGCCTGTTCCTACCGCCTCGGAAAGGTTTGGGCAATGTATAGCTTTCCCTTGATCCAGTTGGCACAGCAGAGCAAATATTTACTTATTTTCCCTCAGAAGCAAACACCTCAGTGTAGAAGAGCTGGAATCGCGCTCTGTGCAAACAGGTGTACAACAACCAGCACAGCATGCTGCTGCCCATCAGGAGCTGGCTCCCCCAGAGCTCCTGCACTGCTGTGGCACAGCAGGACCACGCTCAGGCTGGAGGTGGTGCTCTTCGCACTGCATCGGCAGTGTCCCCTTGTTACTGCTGCCTTTTCTCTGGGACACTGAGGGTCCCTTGGGAGTAGAATGCAATAATTAAAAATGAAGAATGTTCTCCTCACGTTTGTCCTTAAGCCATGTGATACTCCCATAGCCCTGGGATCCTTGGACCATCTCAGCAGCACGCTGCTGGGAGCGTTCCCCCCCCTTACTTTATCTATTGCTGAGGCAGAGTGTCTGCTGTGGAGAATCAGTGTGGTCCTGGCACAGACAATCCTTTTCTGTTTTTCTGGGAGAGCACAAGCTCATCTTTGGTGGTAGGAGTCTAAAGGTTCATCATGCACAGCTGTAGCCCAGCATTTGTTCCCTTTAGAAGCTGATCCTAGAGTATATTTAACAGCAATAAGGTATCTTGTTTTTACTTGGGAGTTTTTGCTCTAAGAAATCACTGGGTGAGGTTGGTGGGTATCAGGTTGAATTATCATTTAAATATCCTATGGAATATTTGGGCTTCATGAAAAGAATCATTTTACAGAACAGTTATGAGTTTTGTTTTTGCAGTGCACAACCCTCATTCACAGTATGAAAAATAACCTTGTGTATCATTCTGCATTTCTTTGTCCCTAATTGCTGCATTAAGTAATCCCTGATTCCTTTATTTCAGATCTGGCAGTGTTAGTCTCTAAAGAAGTACATATGAAATCATACAAATAGTGAAATAGAAGACATTATGAGGCACTATGCTATTAATCTTATAGAAATATATATATTTTTTTCTCATAGAAGTAACAGGAAGACTAACATTAGAGCAGAATGATGCCACAACCAGGCTTGGAGGAGGCACCAGAGGTTTCTGGAGTTGCATCCAAGATCTAGAACCACACATTTGTCTTTCAAGCCAAAGCAGCAGCCCTGCTATGGGAAGCAGGCTCCAGCAGCCATGGGGCAGGCACTTGGTGTCACTGCCACCCAGGAACAGAGCCATGGCCAAGGCACTCCAAACTGGGCACTATGGCCAGACCCCTGCCCTGGGCAGCCTGTATTGGAGGTGGGGGGGTTCCTCGGAACCACGAGCTGGGGGAGTTCAGGGCTTATAGCTATTGCATTGGGAATGGCCCATCATTTGAAACGCTTGTGATGGGATTTTATAAAAGAAATCTCATGCAATTGCTGCTATAAAGAATATGGAGATTTAGACATCCATATGCATTTTTGTTTTCTCCTCCGTCTCTGCCTCATTTCTAAATGGATTCTGCCTGTGCAACTTTCATCTAATTCAACCTTTCCTTTCAAATAATATTTTCTTTTTCCATCTCTGATTTCTGAAATCAGAGTTGAGTTTTTCTCCTTTATGACTGAAATCGATGCCCTCTGGTCCCTGCAAACAGCTTGTCTGCACTCGGTGATGGTTTTCTCTGTGCTGGAATGCCTGTCCTCAACTAGCTGTCCCACTTGGCACGGTCACTTTTATCTGTTTAACCATTGACAATTCGATTGCTCAGACCTTTTCAGTTGTCAGCAAACCTTCACAGTTACTCCCTTAAACCCATGTCTGTTTGACCACGTATTTTCCATTGCAGGTAAATAACTCTAAAACCAGGTTACCCTCTGGGGGTTAGGGGATAAAAAAAACCAAGAAGGCATGATTAAACTGCTGCCTGAGTCACAGGCTTCATAAACATCATGCAGAAATCTCCAGTGTTCTCCACAGCAGGGCAGAAACGGCCACACTTTGCATGACAGTTGGATGGGAATCATGAAATAGCATTGCCTCAGATAATGTACTTGAATGTGTTGACAGCTTTGAAACCCAAATACCTTCAAGGGTTTATGAAAAAAATCCTACCTTGGCTTGTCCCCTGGGCTAAGGACCAGGGCACTGATGGTGTATCACCTTCAGCATTTCCTTTAAATTGGTCTTTCTCAAAGGAGTCAGGCTGAAAAATAGCAAATTGTAGCCTGCAGCCGTCCATCTGTTCCCTCCTGAGAGCACGAGGACAGTGTGAGATGCTCCGGGCACCCTTCGCACTGCTGCAGGTTGCCTTCTTGTGTATTCAGATCACGGAAGGAACAACAGCGTGATCGGATTCCGGGCAGCAAAGCTGAGCGATTCCCAGATTGTGTTGACAGGTCTATCCTTAAAAACCCTTTCTGCTTTGCTTTTGTGATTTTTATGACAGCTACAGTACCACTGGTCCAAAGAGCTGAAATATTTGGAGTCAGAAACCATCTATCTGTTTCACCATTCCCAGCACAGTACAACGTCAGGAAATTTGGTCTGGATTTTGTTTTTAAACCTTCCTTTTGCTTTTGCTTTTGTGTGTGTTTAGCAGTCACGAAGGGATGATTTGTTTTCCATGCTAAAACACTGTCACTGAGCTAGGGTCCCAGGCTGCCATCTGCATTCATCCTCTCTTCTGCATTGCTCCACCTTAAGGCTGAATGCAGTGGTAAAACCAACAGCTTTTTCCCTGTGATGACCTCAAGGAAGAGGAAAATGGGAGTGCATTTTGGTCATGTGTTGGGTGCACACCTAGTTCTGTGCAGAAGGCATGTTGGGGGGCAGGCTGCTAAAGACTGCTTTGTTAGTTCTGCTGCCTGTTTGTCCTCGAGTCCAGCCCCAAGAGAGTCAGCAGGTGGTGGCACGTATTGCCCACATCTGTGCCAGGCTCAGAGCACTGCTCTTTTTTTTTTTTTACTGCAGGCCTGATGGCAGAGGGCCTGGTACCTGTTCCTGACATCTCCATAGAGCACCACGAGGATCTTTGCTGCAGCCAGAAGTATGCAGCACTGTGCCCTTTACTGGGCACAATTAGCTCAAACAATTCCTTTGGGCTTCCTGGGTTTCTTGCAATGCTAATTGCCAAATTATATAGCTCGCAATAATTTTAGCTCTACTTACACTAAAATATTATCCTAGACTATCTAGAGAGCCTTATTCTGTGTAGTATGTTGTCTGCTTGAAAGGAAGCGTGGGAGCTCAGGAACCGTGCCAGTCAGTGTGATCTGCAAAGCTTTACGTTTCCTACACTGCTGAGACAACATATGGGTGTCAAGATGTACCACGCTAGAGAGACACTTATCAAGGGAGGTTTGACATGAAGCTTCAGAACGGCACCGCTTCTTGGCAGCCTTTGCTTTGCATTCTACCAATGTATTGTTATTTTATTTTTTTAATGTACGGAGCTCTTATGGTATTAATATGCTGTGTTCAATTTAGAGGAGAGGAGCAGTGGATGTTGTTGAGTCTGGAATGTTGTTGAGTTCACTGCAGATATAGGGCTGAATGCTGTTCAACTTTCACACTAACATCTCTTGCTTCCATTTCCTTTATTTTCTTTAAATTTTATTATTTCTTTTTCGTCTGCTGAAAAAGAAGTATTTTTGAATTTCAGAGTTGAGCTGGTGCTTCATTCTCATGGGAATAAGAGCTCAGCTTCTCCTCCTTCAGAGAAGGGAGTCTCAGATCTCTGCTTTCTTTAAGCACTGTGCCAGCTTTCAGCTCTTGATGCCTGCTTGCTTTAACTGGTGTGTCAGGTGGGTACTGAGTGAATTCCAGGTATTGTCCTAGGAATACGAGGCATCACAAAATAGTGTTATTCATCCTGCAGATTGTGTCATCTATAAGACCTCTGGGTTATATTTAAGCTTCTTAGGACCTTGCATGCCACTGGAAAACAACACATTTTCATATAATCAAACTGTTATTTCTTAGATATGATTTCATAACTCCGAGTCAAATTGCCTGAGAACCTGAACTTTAAAAATTGTGTGTGGGGAAGGGCAAAAAACTTCTGAGTAAAATGTATGGCAATTAAATATCTAAGCAATGTCACTTGCTTAGTAGCAGCTTTGTGGGAGATCTCATTATTTGATACCATATAGTGTATTCTTTATAATAGCACAAGTTGGAGACATCTTGCTTCTGCGGTGTGTTCTATAGAGACTCTGATGCCTGTTGTCTGTGTGCACAGAAGTGCTCAGTAGAAACTGCAGTCCTGTGTTTTTGTGCAGCGGGAACCTAAGCTGAACCTGGGGTTCCCAAATACTGATACATACTAATAAATACAGAAGGAGGTATAAAACGTGGTAAGAGTATCATTAAACTGTATCAAACTTGGCAACTGCATGAGTGTACTTTTTGCCCCTCTCCATCCTGAATGTGCATGCACAGAAAGTGGATGTATAAGCATTTCTGTGACAAAACGTGAAGTTTGAAGGTTTCTGTTGTTTTCATTGTAGCTGAGGCTGCGTGAAAGAGGAAAAATCTCTCAATTACTGCCTAATTCCAAATATTGGTGTTCAATTGGTGTTCTGTCAAATGGATGAGGCCAGGCTCTTCTCAGTGGTGTGTAGTGACAGGACAAGGAGCAATGGCCTTAGAGCTGAACACAGGAAGTTCCATACTAACATGCAGAAGAGCTTTACAGTCAGGGTGATGGAGCACTGGCACAGGCTGAGGAGTCTCCTTCTATGGAGTTATTCAAGACCCAGCTGGATGCCAACCTGTGTGACCTATTGTAGGGTATTCATCACAGGGCCAGCAGGCTGTGGTCTTCCTTAGCTCTCCAAACAGACTCTGAAGTCCAGATGGCAAATGGAGCAGCTTCCTTCCTCTCCCTGCATGCGATAAAGAAAACAGTTTTAGTGAAAATAAGTGATCTGGTTTAGGTTCTAAATACATAAATAAATAAGTCTGTGGTAAATGAGGTTTAAATCTGACTCCCGACCCAAGTGGTAATTGGCATTTAAATGCAGGGCGAGTTCTCTTCTGGGTTCTTAGTTACTGCTTCTTCTATCCCGAGATGAGACAAAATGAGGTTTCATCTGGTACAGTTGCTGGCAGTTTGAAGCATTAACTGCTGTGGAAGAAGATTTGAAAGGCAATTTCCCTTCTCAATTTTCTCCTAAGTCATTAAAATTCATCTTTGGTTCTTGAAACATCCAAATTCTGTTCTGCCTAGTTATCTGGATTGGAGATCTTGTGATTGTTCGCTGCATTGAATATCCCTTAAATTTATAGCAAACTGTTTGACACCGTTTTACAAATCGTCTGTGGTTCTACAGATTTATCTTTAGAAGTTTAATTTTTTTCCTGCCAAATGAACGCTAATCTCACTCTGATCTGAGCTTAGTGCTACTGAAACCTGAAGCTACCTCACTGCCTTTTTACTTATTAGCGTTGTACGCTGCTCAGCACTTTCTTGTAACTGTTCTTACTTCAGGTGGGAAATGTCCGACCATCCAACCTGTTTGATATGTCCAGCTCTTGACTCCCCAGCCCTTTAGTTTCATGAATTTTTCTGTGGAGCTAATGGCTATCAGCAGTAAAATGAATGAAGAGAGAGACTGGAGGGCACTGTTTACTCATCCATTCCCTATTTGGGAAGAGAAGAGACCTGAAGTTTGTCTTACAAGTGCAGAGGAGTATAAAAATAACTTAACTGTGTCACGTTATTTGAATTTAAAATAGGTCTTTTTTAATTCATAAAAGCTCATGGCAGGAGTTGTCAGGCTGTGGGTGTCAGAAGGGTGATGAATTTGTGTGAGTGGAGGCTAGAAGAACACATAGGACTTTGTGTGCGTCTTTTCTTTAGGAAGCTAGTGGAAAGGGAATAGCCTTTTGTCATACTCATGTCACATTTTAGCTTAAGACCGATGAGAGAAGAGAGGGATCTGTCTGTCAAGAGCAGCCTGTCTCCTCTCGCCTGTCTGTTTTGTTCCTCCAATCCTCAGCTTCCACACCTCCTTGCAGTGTACAGCAGAGCCAAAGCTCCAGCTAATCCAAGCATCCAGCCGGTGATGCTTGCTGCCCTGCTCACACTACTGACTTTTAACAAATGCAATGATGTACCTTAATCTTGCCATCTGAAGGTGACCCTAAGCCACATTTATTTCTACTCAATACTCTGCAACTGGTTTAAATGTGGACATTCTGGGGTGCACTAATTTGCCTGGGATTTGGGAGCTGGACTTTTTCTGTCTAGACAACAACTTTAACAGATGATCGTTTCCAAAAGATAAGGTTAATGACAACATACTTTTCAAGATGCTCCAATAATAAATCACTAGGAAGTGAAACATGGGTACACGGTACTTATTTATATCCCAGCTTTGACACTTCTCGGTCATAGAAGATATTGGCAACTCTCCCTGTTTGTCAAGCACAGCAGGAAAGAGAGGGGATGAGGAGATTCATCTTGCTCTCTGAAGTTACTTTGTGTTTCAAGGCAGACACTGGAAAAGAAGGTTAAATGAATGGTAAGAACCTCTCTTTCCTTCATTTTTTCTCTTCAGTTGTGCCTGTGATTGTTCCCTGCTCATTAAGTAGCCAAAGGCCCTTTTGAAAACTCTTTTCATTTGAGAATGATACCAGACAGAACTGCTTGTGAAATAATTACAGAAAATGAGTGTTGATGCATGTTTTGACTTGGCTGCAGAAGTAATTCTGTCTTCTCTAGTCGAAGTAATTACATTTGTTTCTAAATAGAGGAAAAGAAATGGTAATTGTCAAAAAAAAAAAAAATAGATCCAACTTTTACTTTATGTAGTGGCAGATAGTTGGGAAGCAAAAAACTAATTATTATATTAGTGGAGTCATTGTTGTGTATTATTCATTGAGTGAAGTACTGTTATTAAACACATCGAGTCGTGAAGGATTTGTGGGTTTTACAGAATAGTTTGCCTGATGGTTGCTTTCTGTAGCTTTATGGAGAATAAACGTTTTTACAATATGCTTGGCTAATACCAGACCTAGCACAGAATGCTGCAGGAACTCATTAGCTGTTATTACTTTTTAATTTTTTTAAAGAGAAAGAAGGTCTTCTGTCATTTGAAGTGGAATCTTCACCTAGAGGAGGAACAGGACTTTCACTTGTAGTTCTATCCAGCAAAGTTTCTGCTCCGTGCAGTCGCCCAGGGGTGAGGTTGTGCTGTCCTTCCTTTTGGAGTGGGCTGGAACTGCTCTGTTCCCCATGGGGCAGCAGCATGGGCCTGGAGGCACTGCCACTCATAGATTCATAGATTCATAGATGCATTAGGTTGGAAAGGACCTACAAGATCATCTAGTCCAACCATCCTCCTATCACCATCCCTACCCACTAAGCTACTAAACCAAATCCCTTAGCACCTCATCTAAACGCTTCTTGAACAGCGCTAG
>VXAB01006162.1:49435-87652 GCA_013399175.1 Odontophorus gujanensis
CACAAGGGGCTTTTTATAAAGGGAAAAAAAAAAAAACAGGGGAAAAAAAAAAAAAAAAAAAGGACTTTAAGGTCACCCTGTGGGGGGATTGCTCTACAAAAGCCAGCTGTTCTCCCATAGGTGCTATGAATGAAGGCCTCACTGCCTGCAGAACTGCTGGAGGACTCTTTCTGCAAACACCCTCTTTAGACTGTTCTTCACATAACTTCATTGTGCTTATAACTCTGAGGTAATGGCATTTTGTGTTAACTCTATTATGCCACGTTTATAAATTGCCTATGCCATCAGATGTATCACAGACTACCAAAAAGCAGCTGCATGAGAAGTGCACTGATTTTACTCAGTGGGGAATTGCAGACAGTGGACTTTGAAAGACTTCATTTAAGGGAGAAAGAGATCTTCAAAGCTGGCATTTTTCAAGTAAATAACTCCACATCTTTCATATGCCTGCTTCGTGCTGCCTTGTCAGTCTGGAGGAAGATGTACCTTAAATCAAAGTGGACAACTGTGAATGAAAGCTAATAAAAGATTACAATAAAAGAAAGGAATCCCTGACATTAAAAAAAAAAAAGCAAGACATTTTTATATCCTTTACAGCAAGCATTTGTGGGAGTGGATAGCTAATGTACAGTCTAAACTGAGGTTTTTTGAGTGAACTTTCATCATGTGCTTAAAGCTCTGCAGGGTGATATGAGTAACCACGGGGCAGTGGAAATCCCCAGCCACAGATTCTCTGCCACCGTGGGCTCCACTATGTTACCATTATGAAAGAAAAATCACTGCTGGGCTGATACTAGTTTTGCTGAGCAGTCAAGTACACAGTGTGTGTAAGCTCATGGATGAGGATTCAATAGCCTCATATTTTATGACTGAAATCAGCATGATTAATATTCATCAGAGCAATAGTTCCCTGGCCTTGAGCAGCCCTGCAGAGGCCATCATCACAGACCGGCCGTGGAGGAGGCAATAACACTTCACTAATGGAGAGCATATATCACTTTTAGGGAGGATTGTTTGAGCTCCCGAACTTGTACATTTCTAACTAGTACTGCTGAAAATTAAGATTAAACCAGTCTGGAGCTTAGTTCTTTCTTCAAGAACTTGAAGTTGATGCTGGTCTGGGATAGGTTTCTGGTTCGAGCATGTTTCCATGGCCATCTTGGTGGGACAGCACAGTCATTGGTGTAAATCTGAAACAGAACCTGTTGTGTGTTAGTTGCAGCAGTGACCCTCAGAGTTGCTGTTTTTCTATTAGTGCCTCAGATCATGGAGAGCAGAGGGGACTGCCAGATACATGGGGCAAAGAATCTGCCCTTCTGGGGTACAGGGCATGTTAGAGGTGGTGCCAAGAGGTACAAGAATGGGATCTAAACAGACTTTTGAAAGCTTGCAGTGCATGGAGGACATCTCAGTCTGTTTTACTTGCCCTGGAACCACTGCCAAGTGCTATTTGTAATGGATTGAAGGGGCAGAAAGTGTCCTTGTTGTCTCTGTGGCTTGGTTTCTTTGCTTGTGAGCTCTGAATGGTCTGTGGGGCTGGCTCAGCTAGAAGGCTGAATTGTTGGGAGGCCCAGAAGGACCTGGAAGTGACTGGGGAAACTGAGAGTTCATCACTTCATTTTCCCACCTGTAAAATGAGGATTAGCAATGCTTCTGCTTTGCATGGTGAGAGACACTGAGATGGTTTTTGTTTATTGTAGGTACTGCAATTGTAGGAGCCATGCAGTATCTGTAGCACTTTGCCATCCTCCCTTTGGTCTGGTAAACAGCAACAAGGTGTTACCCCAGCCACCCTGGTGCATTTACACAGCATTTACAGTGTTGTTCAGCTGGGTGCTGCCTTCATGTTTGTTCCCTGTGTAATAGTGTTGCATAAAGGACACTGAGGCAAAGTGCAAAACGATCTTTCAGTGGCACCTGTAGCTGATGGCAACAACAGCTCTTCTGAGGGGTACAAATGGAGAAAGGACACTGTGAACCTTCCAGTGGCAGCTGGGAGGAGAAGCAATTCAGTCCTCTTGCTGCCTGTTCTCTGCAGCAAAGCTCAGTAACACTTGGAGTGATGCAGTTTCCATCAGCATCTTCTCAAACTCACTGTTGGCTGCAGCCATGTGGGTTTGTGCTGGTTGGAGCAGGGGCAGGGGGTGCTGCCTGCTGGGTGCTGCTAAGGGCAGGTCCTAGCATTGCCTGGGTTAAGGCACTTGAGGTGCTGTGTGCTGTGTGTCCCAAGTGGGCTTCTGCCACTGGTTTTGGAGGCCTCTTGTCGCTGTGGATTTTCCATATCATCTGCTTTCCTGACAATCCCATTTTCCTGGGAATTCAACAGCAGAAGTTGGTGATATTAAATATCCCTTCTTTCAGATAATCATGTTAATGACTTCACAGGCAAAACAAAGTGCCATGTTCTGAAGCAGGAGAGCACACGGTACTGCAAAGAGTAGGATTTGGCAGAACCTCCAATACTGTCCCTGATTTTGTGTTTTGTAGGTGAGGGCCTTGCAGCAAAGCTTCTCTGATAAAGCAGTAAAGTGGTAGCATGGATAGATTCCCACTACTGTCCTACTGTGCATACACATCCAGCTCAGTGTGGAAAATTGTCAAAGACTTTCAGAGTACTTTGTGCTGAACTGCAGCAGAACTGTGCTGCGCGGTCCTGTGAGTGTCATGATGGCTCATTTTGTCTTCACAGCCAATGCCAAATGAATAAATAATGGTCTGCCACTTACTATAAATAATGTCTTATTTCCACCGTGTAACCATGTGCAACCTGTAGAGCACTGTGACTGACACACGAAGTCCACAGAGCTGCTTTTGCAGAGGTGCTCTGCTGGGCTGGTGGAAACGACGTGTGCGTGGCTTCAGGCATACAGTCAGGTGGCCCAGCTCTCTGACAGCCACTCAGTTCATCTGGAAAAGAAACTGAAGATAGGAACTCAAGCAGTGACAGAGCGAGCATCGACAAGGGGCTGGGATTCAGCAGCTGCTAAAGGAACAGTGAGGAGAAAGACAGCTCCATTAGGGAGAAATAACATGCAGTATGCTGTGTGTAAATTGTGTCCCTTCATCGCAAATATGACTGTTTCTGTGTGTCAGTCCTTTAATAGATTTACGTGAGTGGTCTTTGGCAGGTGCTGAGTTCTGTCCAAGCCCATGAAGACCTTCTCAAGCCTGGTTTACATGATCACATCTCACTGAGGATGCAAATCATCAAGGGTGGCACTTAGCAAATTCTGGAGCACTGCATAAATAATCTCAAGGCAGAATATGTTACAGGTGATGCTCGTTAGCGTGCTGCAAAGCTGAGGATTGGACCTATCCAACACAAAATGTCTTGGGAAATAATCTCTGGCTGCACTGTGCCTGATCAATCACACGTGGCTGGTTGAAGCAGTTGGAAAAAACAGCAGGATATGTTCTGGAACAGCTGATGTGAGCAGCACGAGGTAAAGGGGCTTTCATCAGGGGGTGTTCACAGCCCCCTGTGTTTGTGTGCAGCACCCTGCTCTGCTCTGCCCCTCGCTGGGGGTCACATCCCTGCCTGCCCTCAGATTGCCTCAAGGGCTGCCTGATGCTGTAACAGCGCTGTGTGACACATAAGAGCTCCTCCAGAGAGGGGTGGGTCCAGTGATGGTTTAGGTGTGAGGCACAACTTGGTGTCATTCTCAGCCTGTAAATGATGTTAAACCAAACTATGTGCAGACCTGCAAGTGTACTGCGTGCAGCACTGTCCTATGGAATGTGGAGGATGTAAATGTGCTTGAGAGTGTTCTACTTTAATTGTATAAATAACATTTTGTAGACAGAAGTAAAGAACCGTAGGCTGAAGCAGCCGTAACAGTCACATTTCTCTTACAGGGAGCTGACAAGTTTAAATGTCAGGGCCATAATAATAATTAATTCAAAATGCTTAATTATCATTTTGTATCCAGTTTTCCTCTGTGTGCCACCATGCCAGACATAAATTGCCTGCTGCTGAAATGTGGCTACCAGGAGAAGCCATGGCAGGCATTTTCATTTTAAACGGGAACTACAAAATAACCATTAGTGGAAGGTAAAAGGGGTGGAGGCATCTCTTAACTCTCCACTTGCACAAGAAAACAACATCCTGGAGTATCCCTGCCTCCAGAGACCTACCTCCACATGCTGGATGTTGCACTAGGGATGTTTTTTTGTGGTTAGAGGGATTTCCAAAGGCAGACAAATGCTTCAGTGCCCTGGACTTTATGGTGTGTGTTTTGAGTAAGAGAGTTTGTCAGCAAACAGTGCAGCATATTCCAAGAGAGCAGGGAAAGCAATTATGTTCCCTGGCACCCTCAGTTCCAAGCCCAGCAACATTGTGGGGCAGGGAGCTAATTGCTCCATCTGTTGCTTTGGGTCTCTGGGAGGGAGCCGGGTCTGTCTGCCCCACCCCATGGAAGCTTCAAGTGTCATTGCATTGGCTTTATTAGAGCCCGCATGATTTTCACAGCATTGCTGCAGTAGGCCGGGTTTTCTGCCAGTCTGCATTGGATGTGTTTTTCTGCCTGGTGGTCGAGTTGTGCTCTTGAATAAAAGTTAAGCTTTTTGTCCCTGCAAACGGCTGTGCAGAAATGTATGTTGGTGTCTGCACAAGCTTGGGTGGCCTGATATCACAGGGACATGTACAGCAACACAGCTCAGTATCCTGGTTTGCACGTAGGGTTTATTTTACTCTGTGGTAAAAAATAAAGTGCATCAGCTTTTCAGTCTTTAAACTTGTCCCGCACTGCCTTCCTGTCCTTGTTCATATATATGATGCCTCGATTAGCATTGGTTTGTAGTTTTAACATATATGAACTGCTTTTGTATTCTGGGATGGCAATCACAAATATTGGTGACTTACAAACATGGACCAGCTGCTCCCTGGTATCCACCTCCTGTTGTTTTAACACAGCTGTTAATGTGAGAGGGCCCTAACACACACTCCAACCAGAGCCACAGTTTTCATCCCCTTGGAACAGTACTTCAGCACTCCACTACAGGATTATGGCAGCTCACGTCCATTTAGGTAGGTCAAAAGAATATAAATAGGAAATAATATTCACCCTTGGACAGGGAGAATTTGATTTCTTAGATCTCTGTGTATGTAAATATTGAGTTCTCAGGGTGCTTCTGCTGGGGAAAGCTGTTGGTCTCATAAGCCTTACAGACATGGCCAAGGGATGTGGGGCAGAGTTCATTTTTCTGCCTCTGATGTGAGGAAAACGAGCCTGCAAAGGCAGGAATAGCAGCTGTTACAGGTACAGCAGTACTGAAATAACCAGAGATGGAAGAGACCTGAGAGGATCGTGCTGCTTCTGATGCCACAGCCTCAGTTGTGTAGAGAGCTGAGCTCTTCTGTGCTGTGCCCAGCTGAGCTTTAGATTGCTGAAGGGGTGGGTTTGCCACAAGGCTCTTGTACAGATTGCTTTTTAGTTGCCTCTTGCTTTTGTTGCTTACATTATGCATACCTCCAAACTGGAGGCAGTGCTGCTGATTAGCTCATCAGGCGTGTGAACTGTGCAGCTCCACACTTTGATCTTTGCTATATTAGAGATTTAAATGATAAAGCAAGCCTGATTTTCTGTTGAGGAGTCAGAAATAAAAAGCACAAATTTAAAGAGCCCAGGAGGCTTCCCAATGGGCTAACATTCTACTTAAAGGTATTTTATATTGCAATATGTTCCAGTTAAATCTCTCTCCAAATACCATCGTTAGCCTTCCAACCAGAGGCACGCTGACATGCTGCTTTCAATCAGACCCAGACTGCGGGGGATGTCTGAAGAGAAAGCAAACCTTTAGTTGTGACTTGGAGCTTTCTCCTCACCTGACTGGCCCAGAAATGCCCAGGGAGCAGCTCCCCGTGTTCCAGTTGGTTATGGGATAGCAGCACTGGCCGTGCTGGGAGTGTTCAGAATGGCTTTTCTATGCTGTTCCCCTGCTCAGCCCCTCAGTGGTAGTAGCAGCAGCTCACTGAGTTGCATATCTCTAAGAGTCATTACAGCTAGGGACAGGAAGCACCTTGACACGAGGAGCTGGTAGCACAGGTCTGTTTCTTACCTCCTTACCTGCAGCATGCCCTGCTGTCCCTGGAAGAGCCACGTCTGTTGCACAGTTGGTGAACCAGGCCATGGTGAAAGGGTTTATTTGACCTCAGTGACCCCTTGATTTTTTTCAGTTCATGAGGATGAGAAAAGGATGTTACATTGCTTATTTTTATAATTAAGTTTTAGAAGTTGCAGCTTATCTGAGCATGCTTTTCAGACAGATGCTGCTATTCTCCACTGAAACTGTTAGAAGTGCAAAGATCAATGCTTTCGAGTTGGAGTAAAGATGATTGAACGTGCTATGGTAGAAAAACAAAACCAGGTTTGCATTCAAGGCTGGTGTTTGAAGAATTGTTAACTGTAGTAAGTAATATTGATTTATTCCTGGAGATACGAGTTGGGAACAAGTGCTTTTCTCCTTGCTCCTCGTGCTGCAGTTACATGGAGGAGAACGGAGAGGCATTTCCCACGTCTCAGCACCCAGCTGCAGGAGTGGGGCTGAGCTGTCCCACCACGACTGCAGTGCAGTGTCTTCATGGTGCCTGAGGCAGCAGCTGCAATGTGTTCTGTTCCAAAGGTCCCAAGTAATGCCAGACTTTTGTCTGGGATGTGACATTTGTTTGAAACGTAATGAATGTGTACAATGTGTAGTACTAAATAGCCTGGAAAAATCTGCATGAAAACGAAAGGTGAGCAACAAAACAAAAAACCAGAAGGTGAAAGAATTACTTAAACAGCAGCTTGTAGATGCTAGAAAAAATATATCTCCCACATTTTCCTCTATGTGAAATGATTTTTGCTATCTCAGTACTGTTTCCTAAAGACCCACGTGTCTGCCTACTGTTGCTCATGGGCTTGCTTTGTTGCCAGTTTCCAAAAGAGTCAGCACAGAATCACTTCACTTCTAGAGGTCAGAAGATAAAAATCTGAAGCAATAGCAGTCCTCAGTTGG
This sequence comes from Odontophorus gujanensis, assembly GCA_013399175.1. NCBI lineage: Eukaryota > Metazoa > Chordata > Aves > Galliformes > Odontophoridae > Odontophorus > Odontophorus gujanensis. The sequence continues at coordinate 56,432 of VXAB01006162.1, forward strand.
GTTTTTGTAGCTTAGCCTGGAGTAGACGTGAGGAGGACATACTTGCTCTCTATTTTTAAAAACAAATAAATCCTAGGTGCTTTTGCATTCCATGAAGATTTATTTCCCAGGCAAAAACCATACAACCTGAAGAAGACTTCTGTGTACACTGTGGCTTGCTGAAGAAATAGAATTGGAAGACACAAGAGATATGCAGACAGGCATATGTGTTAAAGCATGCATTCATGTGGACTGTAATAGTTTGTTTCATATACATGGAAAGCAGTGACATGTAGTAAATGTGACCTGACACTCTGCGGATAACTTTGTGATTTGGTGGTTTTCCATGTTCTAAAACTTGGAACCACTGCTGTAAAGAGATTTTGGAATATGGACGGTCTTGGCAGAGCTGAGTGTTTGATCGGCTCAGAGAACAGTGCCAACCCAGTGATAAGAGGAGCTGCATTAAGAAGTTCGGTTCCTGCAGGAAGCTTGAAAAATATAAAAGTGCAGATCATTTCACATTTATCTGTTTTAAATTTTGATTCATTTCTGGAGCTGTAGATGTTCTGTTGATGGAAATCTGTGTAATGTGCCTATCAGCCTGTAGGGAGGATCTCACTAATTTCAGGAGAGCTCGAGCATCAGGCGAGCAAGAGAAGTGCAGGCAGCTCTGCTTCCCTGCCAGCCCGTGTGGGATGAGGGCCCCTTGTTTCACAGAACGCACCCACTCAAGGAGTGGCACTTGCCCACAGCATTAAAGACCCACATTAAGGATTTTTATTTTGCCTTGCCCTACTGTCAAAATGAGTTATTTGAAGTCTGTTGGGACCAGGCATTGGGTGCCCCGTGGCTGCTGAGGCTGCAGGCTGGTTGGGGGAGCAGCGTGCTCTGCTGCATGGAATAAAGGGAAACTTTAGGAGTGCTTCTTGGTTTGGGTGGGATTGTTGTCCTGGAACCCCGCTACCTAGTGGTATCCTGCACGCAGCCAGCCACCTTGACTTCTTGAAGAAGCCCCCATATGCATATAGCTTGAAGAATTAGGCTGTATTTGCATCTTTGAGATGACAGAGAAAACAGAAAAATATAGAAATCCTTTCAAATGCAATATTTGTAACTGTTTTGTCATAGTGAGACAGAGTCATAGCTCGTAACCTATTCTTGAATGAAAAGCCTGGAGTGATCCTGGGTCAGTGGCCTTGAATCTGTGGGTGTCCCTTGAGCTTTCCAGGATGAATTTAAATGGGAAACAAACACGGTGCTGGATGGCATGGAGGCAGATGGAAGATGAAGCTCTGGCAGAAGGAAAAGTTGACTATGACTGTGTCAGTACAGGCAAACGTGCAACACTGCAGAGCTCATACAGTGCAGTGATAGAGCCATCAGTAACGGGAATGCACAGAAAAACAGGACTGGGGAGCAGCAGATTTCTTTTTCACTATTAAGCCTATAAACCTTTAGGCTACTTCCTATTAAGGCCATGCAATAAAACATTCCCAGCTGTTTCCAGAGCACATTGTGTGGCAGTGACCACAGCAATATAGTATGAGTATTGGCTGCATTTTATAGAGGCTTCTGGAAGTATGAGATACTTGAAAAATACACTGGAGTAATGCTTGAAAACACTTAGAATGTGCCCTCAGGCCACAACTATAATGTTGGGACTGCTTGTTGCTTTCCTATATTGTTAATCTTTCCTTTTTGTGTGTGCTTGGTTCCACACCAGTCCTGCGGTATAGGAAATCAAGTTGTCACCAGTGACGGAGCTGTCTGAGGGATGAGTGTGCACTGCTGGGAGCTGGGTGCTGAGCACCTTCCTGGCTCTGAAACTAAAACCTAGCAGTGCATTTCCCTAGCTTCCGAGGGTGGCTGCAGTCAGATGTGTTTTGATGAAGAAGCCCAATTGCACTGCCTTGTTCTTTTAAAACACTTCTGGTTAGAGTAAGCAGTCATTCAGTTGCCCTCGTGGGTCACTGTCCAGACTGTTTTCCTTTCCCATCCATCCCTAGAAGACGTTGCTGAGTTTAAAACTCAGTTTTCCCTTTCCTCTAGTGTTATAAAATTATGCAGCTGATTGCAGTTTGTTTCCATATCTTGTTCTACATCTTTCCTAGTAGTTTAATTTAAAACTGCAATTGGAAGAAAGGAGCACATTGGTTATTTTCAAAGGAACCGTTGTTAGGTGGGAAAAGCATTTGCTGCAAGATCGTTGCTTTGTAGTTGGAGCCCTTACATTGGTCTGTTAGCAAACCCCATCAATATTCACTTCTTTTGGTTGAAGGACCTTGCGGTTCCTAAAAGGAACGTTTAAATGTTTGGAAATTCAGTGATGTAAAAGTTGATTATTTTGAGTGCTGTAATTCATTCCATTCAAAGAAGCACATTTTCTTTTGGCTTCCATAATGTTTGATTTAAACTGTTATTCATCTGAGTAGCTTCTTATGATCGCAGTATTTATAGAGCACAGACCATGGGTGATAAAAACAATTTGTAGAGGACCCCAAAAAAGGTACGGTTCAGTACTGGAGAATAACGGGACTGCTCCTGAGCATGTAGGGAATACACAAAGTTCAGCATCTGTTGTTGTGTCAGCAGTGTGTGTTTGGTGCTTAAGCCGTGTAGCAGAGAGAGGACAGCCTTTCTGAAATGGACAGCCCATTTCACCTATTTTTGCAGTTTGTTAAAGAAATGAGAGCTGAGCACCGGGGTGATTGTCTGTTTGCAAATCAGAGCAAATAGGCAAAGAATGGAGAGACCCTTTGCAATATGGCACAGGTTGTCCCAGCTCAGTGCTTCAGCGTGCTGTGCTCCTGACCTCTGCGTGTTCAGCAAACCCTCATACTGGTCTCTGAAGAATTTATTAATGAAACTAAGGGGATACTGCTTCAAAAAGCAGCAGAAATTAATAAAGAATGTCTCTTCTTAATGATTTTTTAGGACTCTCCCACACAAAATTCTATAGCAAGAATAAAATCTACAGCGATATGAAAACACTGAATGTAGGATGTAATAGAAAAATTAAATATTTTGTAAGGTACTTCCCCATCAGGGATAACCAGACATCACTAGTCTGTCTGAACTTCTAATCAATATGAAATTCAATTTGGAAGTGAATAAAAGGGCTTACAACTTCTTTGCAAAGAGAAGATAATACATCTCAGTTCTGGGAACATGGGAAGTTCTCAAGTACAGCATAAATGTTTGGGCAGTAGAAGAAGATGGGGAAAAGCATCCCTGAGTGGTGTTTGCATACCAGAAAGTTCCCTCAAACATTTGCCAACAGATGGCTTTGTTCTCTGGGCTCTTCAGAGAGGTTTCCAAAGGCATCCACTGTGCTGAAAGCCTTGGTCATCGTGAGGGTGGTTCACACAACGAGCATTTGCAGATAGCTAACCTGTCCCACTGCTGCTCACGATAGGTGCAGTTAATGCTCACATTCCTTTGGAGCTGCGATATAAAGAAATGTCAGCAGCGTGCAATAGCTGGTTCAGTGCTGAGAAAGAGGTGTGCCTGTAAGAGAAGAAAATATACAGAGGAGAACAGACAGTTGCATAGGGCGGTTGGTATTTGTGGAGTATGTATCTGTAGAATGTGCTCCTGTTTTTGGCATCCTAGTTTGTTTGGATTTCATCATGAATGTGATAGGCGAGACCTCCAAAATCTCTCTCAAATCACTTGATCTCATTTTGAAAACTGATTTTTAAAGGTGATGTATAGAAATATGTCCAAGGAGTGCCAGCATGTGCCTTAGTGGCAGCAATTGTATCCATGTAATATCTCAGAGTTGCCACATGTCACATTGAAGTTGCATCAGTGATTTCTTCCTCCACCCTGTCCTTCTCCTGTACCAGAAATATTATTGCTGTGGCACTCATAGAACATGCATTACTTGGAAACTGAGTGCAATAGAAGTCCATGGGCAGCATTTCAAAGTAGGCAGTGGCATGGTTTGAGGGGTGGTTGGCTTTTGGGATTGGAATTAATTTCTGACCAAAATACTGTTGTGGATGGTTTTGTTTGATTGGTTTTGTGTGTAAACGTTTAGGGCAGTGAACTTCCCTAGAGGAACTAGAAAATGGGCAAACAGAAAGAAATGTTAATATTATTTAGGCTGTGAAAGTAGTGTAAATCTTTTATACAGCCATGGCCAGCCAGCAGGTAAATATTCTGTCTGCCCTCTGTCACTAATTAGAAGATGACTGAGCCTTCTACTGATGCAGTGCCTTCAAACACAAAGCACAGGCAGTGCAGCAAAGCACTATCCGCTATTGGCTTGTATTCTTTTTTGCTTTTACCTTTGTGCTGTATTGCTGCAGACAGCATTAGACGTCAATCTGCTCAAACAGAAATCTAATTGAACTTCCTGATATAGTGTCTCGTTCTAATAACGTTAGAATAGATGGATTAAAACTTTGTTATTGCTCCCTATATATTTAAAATTAAACAAACAATAAAAAAGCGGGCAGAATCTGAGTTTTATAGCTATAGCCTTTGGCAAGAGCAGTGTATGCTTCTATAAATTCTGCTTGATATTGTTGGATCTGTTATGTGACAGCAGTGTTGAAATGAAAGAATATTACTGCAGAGAGCCCAAGCACAAATAACATGGGCCTGATGGTGTTCAGATATGGAGAGGTGGCCACAGCTTCGAAACCAAGATGTTCACTTTGTTTTCCTTCCTGAAGGATGAGGAAGAATGTGCTTGGATGCTGCTCATTTACAGCCAAGAACTTGGCTGTTCACACAGCTCCCATTGTCTGGTTTGTTTTGGGTTTTTTTGGTTTTTGTTTTTTTCATTTCTCTATAAATAAATCGATAGAGGGAAATGTAGCCAGAGAAGACGTTTGTAGACGCCTTTGAAGATGTAAAGACAGCAAATGGAACGTGCGGTGGTGTAAACATCAAAGATCTGCCCAAGAGGAATCAAAGGAGTTTTGTGAGTACATGAGCTTGCCCATAAGCTGAAATGCTTCAGCTGCTGTACGGTTTCCTCGTGCACTGAAATTCCGTTTCAACAATACTTGATGTAATGACTCTCTTCAGATGTGTTTGGAACTACTGGCTGCTAGAAGAGCCCAAAGAATTTGCTGTAAGCAAATTTATTGGTTGAATTCCATTCCAGAATGATTTAAACCTTGGGAACACCTCAGTGATGTGTTTGTTAGGGAGCGGGGGAAGGCTGAAGCTGCCTCATTAAAGAAGCATTCCTGGGAAATGATTTTGGACATTCTCTGAGTATAGTCCTGCTGCTTGGCTGTGTCCAAAAGGTTTTCATCATGAGAGGGACAACTTCATTCAATTCTGGATGCACCCAGGTTTGATTGGCAGTCTGAACTCAGGTACATTACCAAACCTTTTTGTGTGTTACTGAACAAAGGTAGCTCATCTGTGTGGGACAGCCACTAAACTCCCTTTGGTGTTTGTATGTGCCCTGAGAGCTTGGAAGCCAGGAGGAGAGAACAAAATGAGGCATTTCTGGGTGAAGTCTTTCTTTCGGAACCATGGTTAGGACTTCTTGAGAGGTTCCCACTTTGGTGTGGGGCCGTAGCTGTACCCCACGCCCAGCGGCAATCCCTGCCATGAAGCACTGCAGAGTTTGGGCATCAGAAGACAGGGTCCTCCTGAAGCCCAACCTGGCACTTCAGGAGAGTGTTACCCCAGAGCACAATGCTTGGAAGGAAATGCCAGCTACTTGAACATCATGTATTTTCTCTTCCGATATTTTTTTTCCCTTTGGATAATTTTCAAATTGCCTTACTCTCAGTGCCTGTTGCTCAGGTTTCCATGCCTGCAGCACCACGCAAGCAATGCCAGGGGAAGCTGTTGATGTTAAACTGATAAAAGAGTGAAAAGAAGAAAAGGAACAGCTTTGACAACTTGACAGTAACATGCCAGCTTAATAGCTGCACCCTGTAAACTGTGCTGCTGGCTCTAGTGTGGTGTCCCTGCCAGCTGGGCCTGCAGAAGCAATGAGCAGTGTGATCCACTGGTTCAATTGCTTCTCTAAATGAGAAAATTCCTCTTATGTTTCCCCACATGCACCTTGCCCAGGAGCTGCTCTGTCCATTTAACACCTCTCCTTTGGCGTTAATTGAGCTAGGAAGGTGTGATAAGTGGAAAGCATAGTTTGTTTGTTTCCTTTCCACTCTTGTCACCCAATACTTGCCCATTACAGTGATTCCCTTTGTCTGACGTCCATGTGAATGCTAAAAGAAGGCTAGGTGCTTGATCTAGTTGCATTTCTAGCTGCCAGAATTGAAGACCTTATTTCCTTTCCTTGGCTCATGCCAGCAGCTTTTCTCTTGCCTTATTAAGGCTTATTGCTTTCAAAGGTGGCAAATAATATCCTTGTCCACTAGGTCAGAAGTACGTGGGAGTATTTACAAGTGGTTGGTTTGTGAGAAAGAGGAGAGATTGAACGAGGTTGGTTCCTTCTGTCAAGCTGGATTAGTTGGACACGTCTTTCCGAAGGAGCTGCGTGTCCCTCTGCTGCCCAGTGCTGCACTCCATCTGTTTGACAACTTTTCCAGTACTTTTCTGAGAATGATTGGAAAAATGAGAAGTTCTGCTGTCAGCTGGTGCCCATGTAAGCAGAGGGCTGCTCGTGGTGTGGAGCAGTGGAGCTGGCTGCTGCACGTGGGCAGAGGCAGAGCCCCCAGCTCAGGAGGCTGACTGCAGCAGGAATCCCTGGGGACCTGGGGGGCTCATATATCTTCCACACAAGGATTTCTGAAATCCCACTGAGGTGGGGGGAGGAGTGGGAATGCCTGCCACCGTGCTGCATGTGGTGCTCACAACTTAGTTTGATTTCCATGAATATAGTCCTCTGTGTGCAGAGAGTCCCTTTTGTGAGCTTCTTTCACAGCCATCTTTTCATCTGTCTCTTCTGTGCTGAGATTCTCACTGAAACTAGAGACAAAGGAATAGGAGGCCACTTTAAAAACAGGTTTTGTTCCTGAAGGACAGGGAGCCATGAACTCCTCATGTTGCATTTTTCCCTGGGAAAACTGTAGATGTATAACAAATCTGATGAACCTCTGTGTTACGGAATACTTGATTTTAGGATGCCTTGCCAAAGACAGAAGTGCAATTCTGAACATACCAGGACTGTTCAGACTGTCTGTGGAGAAGTGTCTTCTTTAAAACTGGGTTCTGTTGCAGGATTGATGTTATATGTCAATTGTTTTTCACTTCTTGTGAGATAGGAAGCCAGCACAATTATCTAAGTGTATAAAGCAAATGGGAGAAAGATCACTTCATTCATTTATGGGAAGAGGAAAAAGGACTTCCAGCCTGTTGGTGTGAAACAGACAGCAGTTTCTGTTCAGGAGAGGACTTCATATCAGCAAATGGGCTGCTTCTGAAATGGGGACTCAGTCGATTTCTTATTATTGTTTTTTAATTTTATGGTACATTCAAGCATTTCCTCCTGCCTGGAGCAGGCTGCTTACTGCCAGGTCCCTCTTTTCACTCTCCTTTGAAAGGCCAGGAAGGCGCTTTTATAAATCTAATTTCATTATCCAAACACAAGTGTAATTATTAACACTTACAACAAAGCTAAATGTATTTCGGGTATTTCCTGAGAGAAAACACAGCTCATTCAAGGACTGTTTCAGCAGATGCCCACTGGGTCAAAGCCAACAGAGCGCACATCCTACAGCAATGTGAGGATTTTGAGTCAAACTGCAAAATATCAAACCCGCTGTCCTACAGTCCTGCATTGCAAAGTGAATCATCTGAGCTGATCAAAGAACACTTCCCCCCTCCCACGCTTACTGCAGCCCTTTGAATGAAGATAGTTTCCCAAGGTTATGTCTGTACACTGTTGTGTTCTAAAGAGAGATGTGCGTTGTGTGTTTGGGAGGAGAGGGGCAGAGGTAGGAAGGAGACTGATTATTTTAATTGCAAACCCCAAATTCTTTACAATTCAGGAAGTGTCACAGATAATCTTCATCTCTCAAAGGTATCTGGGACTTTGGAGACTGGCCTGAGGTAAGAGTTACTGCCTCCCAGGTAACAGCCTCGTTTGCAGTTTTGTAATTCAGCTTTCAGAAAGCTCTGAAGAGAGTCATAGAATCATTCAGGTGGAAGAGAGTGTTATGATCATCAAGTCAGTGGTAAGTGTGGGTCTTAAAACAGTGCAGGAAGGGAAGAAAGATGTTAAAGTATTCTTTTATGCTTTACTCAGTTCATCTGGTTTATATTTGAAAGCCTGAAGTGTAGATTGGGAAGATCCTTTCTAATAAGATCCAGCTGGCTGCTTGGGTGGAGGATGAGATGCAAGGAGAGGAGAGAGGAGAGAGAGGGAGAGTTTTCTCCTTATTGGTCTGGCAGGTGGAAATGTGACTTGTGGTTGTTTCCCCTCACTCAGTACTGCAGGATGTTGGTTTTCTTCCTGCCTATTTTATCACTTCCAGTATTTTTGAGTACCAGTGCACTTGTTTGTCTTTTCCTAGTTACTAATAATGCACTGCTCCTTTTCTGCTAAATGCATCGTGAATCTTGCCAATATTGCTGGAGCAAATTATCAGTATTTTATCTGCCATACATTATGAGGATTGAAGCTCTTCTGTGCTTGGTCTTCTCCTGATATTTTAGAAGAACAACAGCCCTGACTCTTCTAAGTTTTGCAGGACTGCCTTGCTCTGTCTCTGGTTAAATATGTTAATGAAAGATCTGCATTCCTCAACTGAATTTCTGTGCTGACAGGGAAGATGTGGCTGTGGAATACGTTAACTGTTCCATACCTCAGACTCTAAAATGGTACATCAGATCTCTCTTTCAGGGGAGTGAGCTATTAACTAGCAAGGAAGAAAATAAGCACAACAGAGAAAGCCCAAAAGCAAAGAACCTATCAACCAAGGGCTACATTCCTGGCAGCGTGTGTTTAGTGGCAGGTTGCTCACAGCAAATTCTTTGGTCTTTTTTAACAGATTTCGTTTTTCTCACATCTGTTCATGACTTGAGAAGTACCTGCAACAAATCCTGAAGAGATAGCAGGACTCAGACTTACACTTTCAAGCGTAATGCAAAAATGGTCCTATGAAGAAGGCCTGTAGGTGTATGGGGAACAAGACAACGTTATTAAAAAACGAGCAATTAATCTCCCTGAAGCTTTTTGTGTATTGCTTTTACAGTCAGCTGCTGCTTCTGGGCAAGCTTCAGATGCTGCAATCAGTGTTTAAAGTCTGTGGAAAACTTGCAGTACAATGTGTATCAGTTTGAGTCAAACTGCATGCTAACCCTGACTCTTTGGTCCTCTATGAGGAACAGACTTTGTTTTCCTTTGTGACATGAAGCTGTTGGGCTGAGTTCCCCTTGCCACTGTTATCCCCTGGCTGTAATAAGGTATTAATAAGGCTGCAGCTGAAGAATCAAATCCAGAATTGGACACTGTAAAGTCAGACATGGAAAGCAATAGGAAGAGCCCAAGGGAAAGCAGTAAGAACAATCATAGGTCCGGAAGGCAACATTAATCATTAGGGTGGTTTTGTCTGGAGAACAGCATATAAAGAACATAATGTTCTTCAAGAACAGTAAAGGAAAGTAGAGAGTAATTTTTTTTCCATGTCTATAGTGAGCAAGGAGAGAAGCAGTCAGGTTAAACAGCAGCTCTGCAGTTTGACCCAACATTAATACCTGAAAGCCAAAGCCTGGTGTGTAGTTTCAGCTTCAAGATCCATTTGGCAAAGGCAACAGCTGTGCTCCAAAGTATAATTCAGTATCCTGCAAGAATGGAACATCAGCAACAAAAATATAAATTACTTATCTAAGTAAACTTTTTTTGGTAGTAATGCTTAGAGATGTGTGTTTATGATTAAATGCCTAATTAAATATGAGCATCTCACCTTGATAATTAAGCAATAAAGACACATCAGGCTGTACATTTCAGGGTGATTATAGTCTGCCTTGGGTCTTACTCTAAGGCACGAGGCCAAAGATTAAGTGGCTTAAACCACCTGAGAAATTCATTAATATCTAGTAATTTGCTGCTTGGAGTGTTTTGTCGCTATTGAGAACTAGAGTCACACATAGAAGCAAGGAAAGCAGGTCTTTGTGGGGAATTTTAGGCAGTGTGGCTAGATGTGGCTGTACATGTGCTGTGACCAGAGCACTGCTGCAGGCTTCGCTGTACTGGTGTAGGAAGACAATCTGAAGTGACAGTGCTCCTTGTAAGAGCCCAAACAGACAGCCACAGACTGAAGCTGTGTGACACTCATTAGTAGGATACTGAGAACCCTCACAAAGACATTTTCGTCCCCTTCATCATGTTTCTGAGCACTTCTCATACTTCTCCTTCACAATTTTTGAAAAACAAACAAACAAACAAATAATTATGTACATATTCTACCTAATAATATATTCGTTCTATATCATAAGAAAATATGCATGAATACATATGTATCTTACTTGCTATTTCTGTTTGACTTCTCTTAATATATTCTGAATCACCGAATGGCTCCTATGACTTCACCAAGCTCTGTGCACATCAGTGTATTAACCTTGACGGGATTCTCTGGGTACCACTTTGAGATAAACATTAGGCAATAAAGCATATTGTGGTTGGTATTAAGCAGAGAAGAGCACTGAATGTTTAATAGCATTGTGATTCCATGTGATCACTTCATAAAATAACCTACGTTTGAGTCCTTTCTCTTGCATCCAGCTTTCCAGCAGAGAGCTAGTATTAATGGAGTTATGCTGGCTTTGCAGACAGGTATGAAATCTGAAAAAAAAAAATCAATTATACTGTTGTTTTTCCTTTTCATCATCCAAGATTTATGTTCTTCATTTACCTCTGCTCCCGTGTCCATTCTCAAAGATGGTGAAGTTTGGTTTTCTGGTTACTCCAGTGAAATATATTGCCTTACCAGCAGCACTACCTGTGTGCAACTGTGTGTCAGTGGGGACTTGATGAGAGCCCTCCAGCTGATAGGTCTGCGTGCCATCCAGTATGTGATGCCTGTTTATTTTCGCTTGGATGAAATATAATTGCTCCTCTGGTTGACACTGATAAATGGTGTTGACTGGAGTGTGTCCTGATTGCTTCTATGAAGGATGTGTACCATGTGCTGATTTTTGACTATTAAACAAACATCTTCTTGGAAGAAAGTAGGTTATTAACCTCTTGCAACAACATCCTAATTAGCCACTATAAAAATGGGAGAAAACAGTCTTATGCTCACTGGTGTTTAGTGAGTTTCCTGAAGTTCTCAGTAAGATCACCAGTAGTCAGTTCATGTTCCCAGAGTAGGAGGCATTACTTATGTTCTTCAGGAACTTTGGAGTTGAATCAGATGGATTCAGAATCCTATGTTCTGCTGCTTTGTAATGCAAAACTGGCATATCTCAGTGCAGATGTGAGTACTGTTTCAGAATTAGAATTGAGACTTGGGCTGCAGTGAGTGTCTCTGGTTAGATTTTGGCCCACGTTCTTCTTCATTTGAATAAACAAACTTTGGAAGGATTTTGGGAAGTGACAGATTAGAATTTCCTTGCCATTTCCAATAAGAAACACCTTCCAAGTTCTCTCTGTTTCTGCCTGCAGTGTTCGAAATACCTTCCCCTTTCTCTTGCAGTTCTGCAAACGTTCTGCCCAGCTCTCATCTCATCACCCCCCGTCCTTGTTTTCTAGATTTGTACCCTCATGATTTATTTGTGACATTTTTCTATGCTTACTCATTTTCCCAAAATAACACACAAACTTCAGCCTTAAAATTTGTTTTCAGATACTTCTTTTTCAGAGTAGTTTGGGATGCCGAGTTCAAAATGAGAGCAAAAGGAGGCAGGTGCTTCTCAGCACGAATGGAGCACCTGCTCCCTCCCTTTGTTTTACAGAAATCTTCCTCGCACACCTCCTGTGTGCCAGAATTTCCAGGCAGACAGTATAAATGCTATTTGATAAGAATCGAGTCTGCTGCTGCTCACTTAACCTCACTTACACTGTTTTCTCACTTTTTATAAGTAAAGATGATTCTGCTTGTTGCATTCATTTTGCTTGGCAGGTTGAGCAGTTAGGGAACACTGCAGGTCCTGACTTAACTCAAATGCTGGCAATCAACAAGAGTGGGGTTTTTTTGTCAACGGATTTATTTATTTTCCTCTCCTTGTGCCATTTGAATGTAGAACATTGTGGTTTTTTTTCACATTTACTCACGTGGTTTTCCAGATGTGACTTCTGGACCTGCCAATCTTAGGAGTCTGGAGGCACATCTCATGTTCTGGCTGGAAGCATGATGAGATGTGAAGGGGAGAAACTGCATTTGTGAACACGCTGTTGGAATCCGCAGGTATCTTCAAGATGCTGAAAAGCTGGAAGGATTAGAAATAATAGTACTCCAAATGCTCAGGGAACTGGAAAGAGACGTGGGTTGCAAAGACGTAATTAGACATACATGTTGTGCCTCTATTGGCCAACATCTGGGCAGAGAGTGAAAAATAATAATTTCTGCATTTGTAAACATTTAGAGGGAAGAAGAATTTGGGATGATACCGAGAATATGGCTATGAATAGTTGAATGGGAATGAAGAAAGGAAAAAAGCAAACTGATTATAAAAAACCTCAGTCTTGGGAAATGTAGTAGAATTAGTAACCTCTGCCTGGGGCATTTAAGATTAGAACGGAAATTACAGTGCCAGCTCATTTCCTACAGCATGCTTTGCAAAGACAGAGGACATTATCTTAATGATCTATGGTCCTGAGGCATATCGAATTTAAACTTCTTGTTCGTGTAAACATAATGTTTTGGAAAATAGGATCATTTATATTTCTCTGTCACTTTTTCTGATGTTGTGCCTTGGATATCAACACACAGATGAACATTTGTGTTGGCAGGTTAGAAGGATGTAAGTTCAAAACCCCTTGCTTTGGGAACGGTGTATGTGTTACAGAGTCCCTTGCATGGAAATGTAGGGGATGTGGTGGATGATTTGGGCAGTGTGATGGCACATGCCTTGTGCTTATTTCAGTTTTTTTAGCTAGAAGGCTTTGAGTAACAGGTGACCATAAAACAAGTCTAAGGAAAAGCTGCATTTAAAAGGAAATGAGTTGTGATATAGTTTTGGGACTGATCTCACTGGGACTTGCTCGAGGAATTTCAGTCTTTGATCTTATTCTCTCTGGCACTGTCGATGCTATCGATCACCACAGGGCAGTAGCTGCTAATTTACAAACGTGCTTTCCATCTCCAGAACTCATGAAACTCATTTGGATGCTTTGGATAATGAGCAAATCAGAGTGCCTTTAGTTTGACTGGCAGAGAAATAGCCAAGGCATTGTCCAGGGACAATAAAAAGCATCTGAGTCAGCATGCCAGTGAGCCCTTCTTTACATCACTGTTTGCATGTACTGCTTAAGGCCCCTTTTGATGGAGAAATAATTCATGTATTGCATCCTAACCCCGATTTCCTTCATCTCTTTGGTTGTATTTCTGATGTAATGATCTCAGTACCATCTGCACCACACCCATCTGAGCTACAGAATTTTCCTATTACTCTGGGTGAAGAATGAGGTCTTGAGACCTGTTTCTTGTTTCAGTTGCTCTATGTACTGCAGCACACCCCCCATTTACGTTGTTTAGTCTGTAGCATAATGTGCCTACAAGTTCCTATAATTTGAATGCAAAGTAAACTGTGAAAGTAGATGGAAATAAATGTGTTCGGCTTGCATTCATATGCGAAACTATTCAAGACAAATACCATAGTACAAACTGCATACAAGCAAACCAATGCATTCCTGTTTAGTAAGGGAGATTTCAGTGCTTTTCTAACACTGCCTACCATGGCAGGGCAATTACACAGCAACTCACCACCCTCCCGAGTGCCCGATCTGTGAGCCTGAGCGTGTAATTGAAAAAGCCACAAGTACATTGAAGAGCCACCTGTTTCCTCTTAGGATTATTTAAGGATGTAAATATCTCACTTCAGAAAATCTTAAGAACACATGCAAGTATTTGCTGATTCACGAACAATTTATCTCCAAGGTTACCTACGCTGGGAAAAAAGAATGTGTAGCAATTGTACTGAAACATAATCTAAAATGGTTTGTAAGCAGCAAGGAAACCTCGAAACATGACAGCGGCTCTCACTGTAGGGCTCGTCCTGTGCTCCATCTCCAGCACAGGCATTTCATGCCTGCCCTTCTCTTCCTTATAGCAAATGAAAATCTGTCAGGATCGAAGATGTGTTGAGGGCACATTCCAGTTGGAAGAGCAGTCAGTGGTGGCGGTGGTGCCAGGGACTATCAACTTCCATTTCTTCTTGAGCAGGTTAAAGCAAAAATGGATGCCCTCTGCACTCAGATCAAAGCATGTTTTCAGTGTTGGCCATGAAAACCCAAAGAGAGCAGCTGATTTGAAAGGAGTTTGTCAGCAGGCTATAGTATGCACCAGGTCAGTGCCAAAAGGCAAACTTACATTTTTGACAAATGGGACCGTTATACTTCTGAATAACACTCCTGGAAAGTGCCTTTTAAAAAGCTTCTTATCTTTTATAACCATTTGAGATTCTGAATAGGTCAATATAAGCACATCAGCTATGATTATCAGCTGACAAAAGCCTTGCCTGGAGTGGGCAAAATGACATCCAGGTACAGAACTCAGTCCTTCCCATTACAAACACTGAGAATGAACCAAATGGATGTTTGCTAAAAGAAAAAAGCAATGCAGAAATGCTAAACTAAACGACTGCTGATATATTAATAGAAGGGATACCAAGAATTCAATGGCAAATTCAGAACTTGGAGCAGCAAGAGGGGGGTTGCTCCCCCAGGGCCGGGAGTGGGGAAGGATGGTGGGGCAGCCCCCAAGCACCTGAGCAAGGAGAGCTGAGCACAGCCGTGAGGCAGGCCTCACGTTAAGGCAGAAAGTCACACTGCCAAGAACTGGTGGGCACAGATATGGCTGCTGTGTGGGTCAGGCACAGAGCAGGGAGCAAGGCATCATTAAGGGGGAGAAACCCTCCCCATGTCTGCCACGTGGCAGCTGAGGGCAGATCCGAGGTTACAGCTACTGGCAGCTGAGTGCTGGCACAGGCCCTCAGCTCCAGCAAGGCACTGGCACAAATCAAGCAGCACCTCTGCTTCCTATGCAGGTGTTCATTCATCAAAATATGCCTTCTGGGACTGACACACAACAGAGAGAAACTCACAGCTCTGATATCTTTGCTGTTTATGGGTCTTGTCTACTTAGCTTCAGTTGTTTTTCATCAGCATGAAGTACTCATCAAAGAAAACCCTTTTTATTCCCATTTGATTAGTGTTGCAGTTCTGGACTAGGAAAAGAAAGTTTTGAGATAGAAGCAGACTGTCACTAATGAATGAGAGCAATTACCCTCTCTCTTCTCATAGGTGTAGGTGGTCTCTGTGAGCACTGATATTCCGGTGTCAAATTCGATCAAGCCAACTCTGTCATTTTGTGCTCCTGAACACAGCTGTTGTGGCACAAGTTCTTTCTCAGCAGTTCGTTTCTTTGTAAGGTGGTAGGTATATCATGCTTGCTGTGGCTGTGTAAGCCTCACTTTAGTACCACTGACAAGCTGAACCCCACATCATTGTTGGTATTCCAGTAGCTGAGGCAGAATCCCCAACTCTTGCACAGTTCCAGGACTGGGAAGGGAGAAAATTCCCACAGACAGCGTATATTCCTATTGCATCTGATCCAGCAGCAGGATGCTCCCAAACTGAGTGACCTTTTGCAAGAGATTCAAATGAAACAGAAATATCACATTACAGCAGTCTTTGTGTCAGGATAAGCTGGAAGCTTCCAAGCGTGAAGCAGTATGGCTGTCTGTAATAAAAATGAATTTGGATTCCTCCATCCGTGCATTTATTGTATCTATGGGCCAAACGTTTTTTTTTCTGCTCAAGGAGATTTTTTTCCTAGTGGATATAGGTAGAAATTGAAGTCCAGGGACATGTGAATGTTCCCTTTTCTCGTGTCGTGGCTATTGACGAATAGCAGACCTAAGATTTTTTTCTATCCAGTACTCTATAAAGTTGTGGGGTTGGAAGGAGATTTGCATAGGTGCACAGTGTAAGCAGAGCAGCTTCCAGCATGCCACTGCTTCAGGTGCAGAGCGATGGGATGTAAGCTCCTCTTCTCAGGTTCCCACCCTTCCTGATTAGCAGACCAGGATTAACTGACAGGGCTGGCTTTGTATCACAGTGACGTATGAGCCTGGAAATGCCAGAAATGTATTCTTATGTAAAGGCTGGTATTTCAGCTGATGAGCTAAGTAAGACTGATTTATGGTTATTTCTACCTGGGTATTAATTTCTGCTTATAATAGAAGCACCAGACATGTTCTGTCCACTGCAGCTGAATGCAGCTTTATTTCACGTCTCAAAGCCACCTCCTAGGAAGTAGGATTTGTCACATCTTGGATAGGAAGATTATTGTCACAAGAATATTAACCCTGCGGCTGAACATTTCTTTTTCTCCATTTCTAGTTCTTTCCTCATACATTACTTGTCTTCTGGTGGTTTGTCTGTGTATTTACCACATACCCCACATTCTTTTTTGCTCTCTGGTGTTACTGTTCGTGGGTTTTGGTGACGCCCTAAAGTGATTTTTAAACTACTTGTTGGAAAGGTAGCCCAGAAGAGCATGGGATTCAGCAGCAGTTCACAGACCAGCATTACTGAGGTGATACATCATACGTGGCTGTTGCAGCATATTTCAGTGGCTACACTGCTAAGGATGCTCAGACCATGAATTTTAGAGCTCGGTTGGATACATGTATATGAAGGAAGTAGATAAGCATTCTTAATAGGCGTCAGGCACGTTGCTTTGTTCTCTTGTATCTGAAGATCCAAATCTTCTTTGAGGAAGGACTACAAAGTCTCCGATAAGAATCTTTCTCAATATGGCATCAGGTGAGCATGTGCTTGGAGGAGCTCTGCATTCACAGCGAGATGCATTCAGTGAGAGGGTTTCTCTTGCCGATGTCGCAGCATCAGTGCTTGTTTCATGTCCCTTTGCTTCACATATAAATTAAGCAATAGTATCAATTAATAGTATGAATTGAAATGTTTTGTACACAGCATGTAGAAGATGATTTCACACAAGAACAATATTCCTTGTATCTTATCTGGCACAGTGACCTTGTCGGTTTGTTGGGTTGCAGGTTTATCTCGTGTCATTTGGAAGTGCCCTGTTTTATGAAGCTGAGCTGCAGAGGGACTGCAGCCCCTAACTTTGATGGCTTCCAGGAATTTATTTAACTGGTGGGCCCAGCGCAGTGAAAAGGTTATTGCTTTGCTTCCTGCTCTTAGTCTGACACGCTGGGAGTTGTGGCTGGACACATTGCCTGAGTAATGAGACAGCCCATGACTGAATGTGTTATTCAAAATGATGGGTTTGCTCCAATCAAGTGAAAGTCCTGTTACAGTAATACTTGTAACAAAAAGTTAGAAATTACAACAGTTGTCAGTTGGTATTGAAATCTCCTTATAAGGCACCATAAACAGTGAACTTGTTTTGGTGTACTTGTGTAGCACTTGCTATAGGCATATATAAAGAGATTAGTACTGTATGAATGATCTATAACTTAAAAACTGTTCTTAGGATTTATTAAAAAAGCTCAGATTTTAAGGTCATAAGCCTAAGAGAAGATAGCTCTTGGGAGAAAGCAGGATGTCCTGTGTTTGTGTAGTGGGTCTCAGGACTCTATTTGAAATCTATAATTCAGTTTCTTGCTTAGTAAATTAAACTCATCTGCTGTGCATAGGTTACAGTCCCCGTGCAGACCCCCAAGTACCCAAATGGAGAGGCACGGACACATCTGTGCTTTTTTTAAATAATAATTGCTTATGTTTTTATTATTATTATTTTGTGTTGTCCTTTTAAGTTGGATATGGCCCGGTGTTGGAACAAAAGTCCCAGTGGAGCAATGGACCATCGTGCTGCACTTCATCCCTTCTTCCCATCCAAACCAAAGTCCTCCACTTCTCCAAAGGAACAGCCGCCTCTGTATCTTCTCTGACAGCGCCTGGAGGCCGCAGGGAGCTCGGGGCCATGTGCTGGACTTCTCCTGCTGTCCCAGCACAGCAGCTTGTAGGACAGCAGTCCCGGTCCTTCCCGTATCCTCAGAGCTCGGGGAAGAAGAGGTGAGAGGTGTTGGGGAAGGATGAGGATGGAGGACGGGGAAGAAAGGGCGGCAGGGAGCAGCAGCTGGCGCAGGGGCTCTCTGGCGGATGGTGACTGCTCAACGCCAAGATCGAAATCGAGAGCCCCTGGTGCGCTGCCGACGGATGTAGCAGCGTCTCCAGGCAGACACGATGTTGGGGTGCCTGCCCCGCCTCGATGGAGGTGGATCCACCTCCATGGGCTCCTCCTCCTGAGGGACGTCCACCTCCATGGGCTCGACGCTGCTCTCAGGTGGATCGACATCCATCGGCTCCGGCGTGCTGCTGCTCTCCTCGAGCCGTGGCTTCTTTGGTGGAGGAGGATCCATCCTCCTCCACAGGGGACAACACAAAGGGGGGGGACAGACTATCAAAAGTGCTCCTTGGGCCGCGAGCGTGCCACCAAGTCGCCAGTCTTTTACAGACTGGTGTTCTGTTGTCAGGGTCCCCGTATTTGTAGGGGTTGTCAGGGAGGTGGCTCGTGACATCAGAAAACCATGGCACTGTGACCCTAAGAATGTCCCATGATGACCAGAACATGGCTGTGTTGGGCGTGGGGAGGCTGTGGCACTAGTTTTGAAGGATGCATATGATTTGAAGTGTGATAAGAAATAAAACCAGGCTCACCAGTGACAAGCTATCGGAGAAAACTCCAGAGTTTGAGGGATTGAGTTCTTTTGAGATCCTTCAGTCTGTCCCATGAGTTGTAGGGTACAAAGAAGCACATTTGAGATGTCTGTACACCAATGCACAGGAGGAAGAAACCAGTGGAGCTAGAAGTCTTGGCTCAGTCCCATGATACAGAATCACTGACATAAGCAAAATGTGTCGGGAAGAGCCCTGTGTCTGGTGTATCATGATGGACAGTTACCTGCCCTTCGTCAGGGACAGGCAGGGCAGTTGTAGGAGAGGAAGTGTTGTCTACCTTTGGTCACCCTTCCAGGATGATGACACTGATGATTTATTCTTTAAGGGTCTAAGAGGTACCTGTACATCAGGTGCTTTTGTCTTTACAGTGACTTCAACTTGCCAGACATTAACTGTGAATACCTTCACACAGGGAGAGTCCTGAAAATGGCTTGATGATAAGTTCTTGGTACAGGTACTAGGGGAACCAATGAGGAATGGTGCTTGTAGATTTGTTGCTTTTAAACATCGAGCTTTTTTTTTTTCACATCTTTGGTGACAGGAGGAAAAGTGCCAATAAAACTTCAGCCCAAGTAGCAAGGTCCTCTGGGTACTGCTTTTGAAGGCTTTGGGGTCCATGAGTACTGGTCACATTGATGTACCAGCTCTACAGAGCACAGGAGCAGACAGTGCCAAGGTGCTGGGAGTCATGCACGTGAGGAAGAAACTCAGCTTGCCTGAGCAGGGATCTTGTACAGCTTAGGTGAAAAATGTATGGTCAGTGGAAATGAGATGGGCAGAATGGGAGGACTACAGAGATGTTGTTTGCCATTGTAGGGAGAACATTTATGCAACTGAACCTCAGAACTGAAGCTGGCCAGTGGTGTGGGGAACCAGAAAAAGGACTTTTTAAAGTATGTTAATAGCAAAAGGTGACAGTGATCTTCTACTTGATGATCTATGAGTGCATAGTGTATTGCTGCTTATTGCACCAATTACTCCATGTAGGTGTATAAGTTACAGTGTAGAGTTATTCTGTGCTTTACTGTTTTCTGCTACTTTTTTTTCACATTACTTCTGAATAAAATAATTCCCTTTGGCTGATTGATTCTGGAATTTGTTGCATTCGAGGCTTGGCATTTGAAAATGCATACTAATGGACTGTGAATGTGTTGCTGCAAGTTTTCAAGTGATTTTTTTAATGTAGATATGAAGCACTAATATCTCTTTGGGTAAAATCTATTGCCCCTGGAAACAATATTTTAAAGTTCAGCCGTATTCACGACTACATTCTCCTTGTAATTGCATCACTAAAAGAAAACCAGTGTGCTTTATATTCCAACCTTTTCTGAAATAGCTTTGCAACGACTTCATTTTACAACAGCCTGTTGCAGAAAGACAAAAATAGCACCGGACGAGTAGCTCAACTTCAGTGAAAATCAGGCTGTGGTGGTCTGCATCTCCAGTACTCTCCTTTTTGCATTCAGTGTGGCTTTCTGGTCCTTCTATAACCAAATGTATTGCTACTGTGAATAATTTAAAGGGCAGTCTTCCCCACTTCTATGTAGGCAAGCATATATTGTACCCTAAGATAGTGCAGCTGTGTCACAGTGCTGGATTATTTGTACTCTAAAATGGATAGCACCTCTTAGAGCTAAAGAAATGAATATTCATCAAAAATGTAAATTGAGAAGAGCGAATATTTATTGAAACTTGCTGTATTATTACAACATATGTACTGCTAACAACATGTTCCTGCTGTCAGTAGGTGTGTGGGTGCTGCTACGGTCATGTAGCTGAGTTCTTAGAATTGAGTTGTGATCCCCAAGGGTACTGGACTGTGGTGCTGGTGTCCTTGCCATACAAGGCACAGTAGCTGTTCTGCTAGGACACTAATTTGTGTTACATTGTTGTGGAATTTTAACTTTGAAGTATGAGGCTTTTTGGATTTGAGGATCTTATGCCAGTTTCACATCTAACGAGTGCAGAGCACAGCTCTCTTTTTGTGCAGATGGAAAGGAGCACCATTTAATTCCTTGCTCTGCTCCCTCAAACAGGAGAGTGGGATCCTGAGTCCTTTTGTTGCATTGGTTGTGATGTGTGTAGTAAATAAAAATGGCATGTGACAGCGTCCCACAGAGGACTGGCAATTTTAAAAAATGCCTTTCTTTTTTGTGCAAACAGAAGATGAAAAGCTTTTAGAGAGCTTCTTCCCAGTGCAGTGACAGAGCACTGGCCCAGGCTGCACGGAGAGGTGGTGGAGTCTCCTTCTCTGGAGACATTCAGGACCCACCTGGACGCCTTCCTGTGCAACCTGGGCTGGGAGCTGCTTTGGCAGGGGGTTGGACTCCATGATCTCTGGAGGGCCCTTCCAACCCCTACAGTTCTGTGATTCTGTGAAGAATGAGTGCAGACCACCAAAATGACCTTTTCCTGGTATCTTGACCACCACCAGTGCTTTAAGATGTCTTTTTGCTTTCTTTGCTTTTAGCGGCAAGTTAGTAGTGGAAGCTTTATGCTGTGTTTAAATCTATAAGTTGTGATAAACTACTAATCATATCAACAATTAGCAAGCATCTCAGCTGACGAAGTGAGCTGTGGTTAGATAGCTTCTGCAGCCTGTCGTTTGCTCAAGGACAAATGGTGTGCCTTATAGAAAAGATGCTGGCCTTTTCCAGAATAATTAGAGAAAATGTAGATGAGAGCTATATGTCTGATAGAGTTACCCTCCACTGTTGCTCTCAGAGGGCTCCCTTGAAAATCAGATCTGTAATGGATATTATGCAGATTTTAAAGAAAAATTGAAACATGCAACTTTTTTATCTGCTTTTGATGTTATGTTTCGCTGCTTTCATCTCAGAGGATAAAAGTAATTGAACAATAATCCCAGAGCGAGTAAAATACACAAATCAATAAACTGCTCTCACAGGAGCATTTTATTTTGATGAGTACAGTGGTGCGTCACACTTCCCCAAGCTGTTAGGTTTCCATTAGGTGCTCTTGTACTATTTAAGTCAGCTGGCGGTGTCTGGGTTGGAGTACACAGGCAGTGAATGAGGCAGATACACTGAGTATCACAAAACAAGAACAGCTTTTTACATCCTTTGATTGATCTCCTAAACTTTAATTTAGAGCTGAGAGCTGGTCATTGTCTTTCTATTTTTGTGTTCTTTGGGGAAGTGTAATGAAGGCAAAGGGTTAGTGCTTCCATCAGATGTAGTGGTAATGAATCTAAGCAGTCGTTAGGCAAGCTCGCTGTGTCGAGAATTTTCATGTCCTGACTGATGTGCAGAGGAATTGGAGCTCTTTGTAATCCTTTGAGGCACTTTCCAGGGCTCTTGGATTTTCTATTTTTTCTGCTCCACTTTTCTTCATTTTTTAAAATCAAGACCATGCATACTTAGTAAATATTGCAAAAGTGCCCCTTGCTTTTGTGCAGGATGCTTTGATAGACTCACAGAAAAAAAAGGAATCCAGGATCTTTCAATCCAAATATGAAAACCAGCTGAACTTTAGTTTTGCATATACAGTTCTACTGTGCTGGACTGCATGACCTAATACGTTCATGCTTAAGCTTAACCCTGTGTGGAGGAAGCAGCTGAAGCATCTCTGAGGCTAACTTTTCACTCTGATATGTGGGTTTTATATTACTTCTAATGTTTTTCCTTCCTATCCACATGAAAACCCATCACAACTGGGTTTTGCGTGATTGAATTGGATGAAATGGAAAACAGCTATAGCCCACTTAGATGCAGTAAGATGATCAGAGATGGTAATGGGTAAATTTTCAAGAGACTTCGGTTGGTCTGAGTTTCTCTTAGCCTGTCCAAGGTTGAGTCCTGGATTATAAGGGAAAGGTTCCTTAAACCTGTGGGGAAAATGGTTTCCCTGCTGTGCTTAGGCAGTTTGGAGGAGAAATCTGCCAGATTTGATCTCTGAGCTGAGGAGCTGTGTTGGGCAGTGGAGCTGGGATGTCTTTTGGGATGAAGGAGGTGTGTATGAGCAAGGCCAAGACTGAGACCCAGTGGCTGACAGGGATGAGGCTTCACCTGTGTACTGAAGGGGCTGGGTCTGCTCTTTGTTTCCCTGCTACTGTAGACACTTAGAAATCCCTTGAAGACCATGGGCACAGTGTGTATGCATGTTTAATACAAAATTCACATTGCACAAGCAACCCTAATTCCATCTGGTCCCAACAAATGATTGCTTCACTTTGTAGCTGTAATGCTCTTGGATATTGCGTTTCACAGGAGATTTTCTGAAGATTAAGAGGGAAGAGAAAGTGGTTGTATCTGTAAGTCTTGAGAGAGAGGAGCTGAGTGGATGCCAGTTGGAAATCCCTGACATTTATAATATTCTGCTGCATGAGATAAATTACAACCATCCAGGGAGCAAATGCTAACACATATCCAGTAGGAATATTATTATTTTAATAATAAAGCTGTAACTATTTTTTTCTCTGCCCTTCTTTATTGCCCTCTGCTCTGAACAGAAGGAAATCATTAACAGCTGGAAGATAACCAAGCATCAAAGTGACTTTTTTGGCACTTGTTTTAGGAAGGAATATTAGAAGAAAAAGAAATCAGGAACATGGCATTTTCTTTATATTAATTCAAGGCTACATGAAGTGAACAAAAAGTGTCTCACCATAAATGCTGTTAGAACACGAAGAGCTGCAGTGCCAAGCTGTGGCAACGGTTATTGGAACATTTCAGTGACATATTAACAGATCTCTTCTTAGAAACTTAGCTTCCTTAACACACTTCCAGCAAATGGATTTCCAATAAGAATCTACATCCTTTCTCCTCTTTCCATTTCAGAATAAACTCTTTCAGGGCACAGTGGCACTTTCGTGTGGAAATGGCTTTGCTGAGAAATGGAAAGGCAGGATCTGGACCAGTTCCCTGCATGAGATTTGCAGTATCCCCAAAAAGTGTCGTGATCTTTATTTGGTGCCCAGAGCATTGCTTAAGCTAGTGAGGGGGAAACTAATCTCTTGTGCTTTCATTGGCAGCACTGTCTGATAGTCTGATCCTAATGGGGTGGAAATGAGCTCAGCTGCCTAATTCTGTTAAAAACATAGGCTTTTTTTACACATGAATGCTCATCTACTTCCTTCTAGCCTTGTTGTTAAAGCCATGGCAGCAAAGAATCAAGCCATAGTTGCTGAAAACAAAACAAACTGCTTTTTTTTCCACTTCAGTTCTTTTTTTGTATGCAGTAAGAAATGGCAAGTGCAAGAGGCTTCATTCACCCAGAAAAAAAGAAACTTTTACAGTAGCAAGATCTTGAAATGGACAAACGAGCTTTGCCCTAACCTTCAGGGCATGACTAACTAACTTGCCCATTAGCACTGTAACCTTCAGTCGTGCCTCAAACATTGTCGCCACTTGTGTTTCAGAGCCAAAAACCAAGAGCTATGCACCTCCAGGATCAGACATGGGTCCTACCACCACAGCCTCCCTCCAGCTGTGACAGCCTTCCCAGGGCCTCCTGCTGGGCTGTGTCATGGCATTCAGGCGCAATAACCATGCTCTTTGTAATGGGAAAGCTAGTTTCCTAGCTGGTGGAGGACCAATGAGTTTTGCACAAAGTGAGCAGACTGTAAATCTGCCTTTCCACAGGCCTGTGGATGAGGATGTGGCCAATTTCTGTCACACAGACAGTCCATTTTATGCCTCTCTACCTCTAGGTCCATTAGAGTTGGCCTTCCCATGCTCATTAAAACCTCAAGTTTTTACTTCCAAGATCAGTGTAGAACTTGGTAAAGAAGCTTAGAAATTGATCACCAGCACACTTTGTGTGGCTGTCAGTCTTCATTACGTCCTGCAGCTCTTTTTTCCCTTTTGAAGTCTGCAGAGTTTTTCCTCGTGGTAAACTGTAGTTTGACTCCCTGTGCATGTGTGGGATCCTCACGTGGAGGGGGAACTGTGTGCATGTGTGTAGGTGTATGCACAGGTTCATGCAATGCTGTCCCCTCTAAGTGCCTTTCCTGGCTATTAAACCCTGCTACTACTCTAATAAAACCAGCTGGCTGCTAATTGCTTGCTTTGCTATGTAAATGACTGAGAAGTGATTTGAATGATGTACCCTGGCCTAAACTGCATACAGGGACTAGTAATGTGAAGTTACAGCTTTATGTTATAAAATAGTATTGAGCAAAAGCAAACAGCAATGATTTGGTATTCTTTGGACAACCCTAATTTTTGCGTGCTTGTTTTGTTAACAACAAACCCTGAAGTCCTTCCAAGATGATGAAGCCCCTGGAGGGCTTTCCTGGCTAAAGGCAGCTCTATACTGAGCCTTGTGGAGAGCTCAGACACCTGATGGCCCTCGTGCAGGAGCAGCACCTTTCAGCTCAGGGCTGTGTGTCCTGCAGCGAGGTGTCAAAGAGGCATTAACTCCGGGTGCAGCTGGTGGCAGAGGCCTGCAGTGGTACTGCGGTTTAGGGACATTGCAGATGTTGGAAACAATTTGGGCTTGTTTAGAATTGAGTCATCTGGGGGAAAAAGAAAGGATTTCCATGAAATGTATTCCTCTGCTCTGTTTAAAGTGAGGACTGGGGGTGTTAGCAAGGCATGAAGGTCCGTATGTTCAGATTCCACCTTCATTAGAAGCAGTGCTCTCTTTTAAGAAGCTCAATAGTTTTTCTGAAGAACTTGTTTATCTGTACAGTGCATCTTGGTCATACATAATGTCTGTGCTGATATTCTGTGAGAGTACTTTTTTTGTTGAGCACTCCAATCAAGATGGAAATGGTGATGAAGAAATGCTGGTTCTGCTCCTCACATCTGCTGTCCAGGACCTTTGCTCCCGCTTCCTCCCAGGCCTCCTCCTTCCATGAGCCCCTTTTGCTTTACAGACCTGCCAGTCCGATGGCTGGCACTCCAAAAGGGCACTGAGCCTGGCTCCCTTTCCGTGTGAGAGCTGTGGTGGTGCCACTATTGGTGGGAAAAGTCTCAAAGGCAAAAATCTGGGCAATCCTGTTGTAAAATGTACCTGACTGCTGCTGCAATTGTGGACCATTACCTGAGGAGTTCCTTATTGACGCTACTGCCTACTGACATCTCAGGGAGTTGACAAAACTGAGTTAGTTAAAGCCAGAGAAGAGATATTGGCACTTTGTAGCTCTGTGCTGGAAAATCTGCATGTGCAGGATGATGCTGGAGTCATTTTGCATCTGTCCCTCTTGTGAGTGGGTGCTGAAGCACACCTGGATTTTTGCTGTTGCACTGTAGCAAGTCTGGCATATTAATTGAGTCAGAAAATCCAGAAGAATGGGAATGGTTCCCATTGGGAACAAGGACGTCTTTGGACAAAAATTTTATAACCAGATAAGCTTAGGGATAAAGTTACTCTGCTTTATTTTTTGTAGGTTAGGCAATTATTGGGCTATTGACTTTGTTCAGAGCAAACTTTTTTCCTTCATCCACCATCTCAAGGAGTACCTACAGCAGTTTGAAATAACCATTTGTTCAGATACGTATACTCACACAACAGTTAACCATCCATGGCAGTAATGATGTTGCACTGCGGATTTCAGCATTCTAGTGGAAGAAAGACATGGGCATTAAATTAGAATTAAACAGCTGCCTATAAATTGTATTTAGACCCTGACTAAAAATATGTTTCAAAAATCCATCACAGAC
This sequence comes from Odontophorus gujanensis, assembly GCA_013399175.1. NCBI lineage: Eukaryota > Metazoa > Chordata > Aves > Galliformes > Odontophoridae > Odontophorus > Odontophorus gujanensis. Next base: position 82,811 of record VXAB01006162.1, read on the forward strand.
AGTACTCAGGCATGGGAATTTGAAAGACTCTTGGCCCAGTGAAGGGAATAACTGGGAAAAGAAACAGGTTGGCATCTTTACCTGGATTTCCAACTACTCACTCCTGAGGACATCTCCTTCCTTTGTCTAGTGTTATTTTTATGGCTCTGACAGTATCTACTTTGCCCTAAGTAATTATCCAATCTTAGCATTCTTAGCAGTTGAAAACTTGGAGATTTTTCTCTCCTAGTGTGGCATACTGTGCAGAGAATATCACTTTAAATATCATTAAGTGCATAAATATCACATCCTTCTCATATATGGATTTCTCAAATCTGAGTGCCATTGCTGGTAACCAAGGGAGTTGTTGCTTCTCTTGAATCTTGACAAGCTTTGGCCAACTAGGGTATCACCATAACCTCCTCAGAGCCAATGCTTTGTCAGCTAGGGATTCGTTCCACCAGACTGACAAGTAGAGATGGAAAACTATTTTTCATCATTTTTATTTGTTTTTGAAAGGCTTCCAAAACATGATGGAGAATTTTGTTTGCAGATTGCATGGACAAAAAAGGAAGCTGCAGTTAAAAATGTGAGAAAGCCTACCTGCACGAGCAGTGCTTCTCTCTGCTGTTCAGGGTAATTCGACAGACCTATGGCTGCATAGAGGAAACCTCTCAAACATTTGTTTCCCTGCTGTTTTGATGACCGTCTTTAGTTTTACGGAGATAATTTCTTCTTTGTCAGGAAGTACCCTATATAGTATTCCAATCTTTTCCGCATGTTCCATTCGAAGCTAACAGCAGAGGTACACAGAGAAAGAGGTAATAAAATTAAATACATATGCATGTTAATAAAATTGCTCAAATAAATTTTATTTATACATAATAAAATAAACGGATTTGTGGGAAAAAAACACATTTTACTTCTGTTTGCCAAAGACCAAGTGGTTTACCTGCTTTGTAATTTTGCTTACATTAGCATATTTAATTATGCTTCTGCATTTAATCATCAAAATGCTCAGTAATCCCCATTTTGTTCCCAGCCACAGAACAGCACCGTTAAGTGTTTCCGTGATAAATGTTTTTAATAAAATCAGTAATTACCCTTTATTGTTGTTTTAAATGACTATTTTTAAGTGTGTTATGGAACAACAGTTTTTGGTACCAGAAGAAGAAAGCTTTCTTTTTACCATTTCCAAATGTAATGAGAAAACACAATTTGAAATCTTGAGTTTTGTACAACGCAGAATTCAAAGTAAAATTTGCAATTGAAACAAAACTGGGTTGATCAAAAAATGAAGAAAATGTGCTGTGAATTGCGGTGAAATGCTCATGTTAACTGTTGCAGGAGCTCAGTCCCTAGCTTATCTTAGCATGTAGTCAACGATGCAGCTTATTTCATCTTTCTGTTATAACAGATCCAGCTGTGTGGCACTGCTCCTTCGCTTCTTGCAGAATGCCATCAAATGGCCCATTTTTGTTCATCAGCTGTAATGACACCTATTTCTTTGTGTGTGATGAGTTGATTGTACTTACCTCAACAAACAGCTTGCTTGCTCCGTGGCCATTTCACTGTATTAAGTTCTTCTTTTTTTTTTTCCTTCTTGTTTTCTCTGTTGAAACTCTTTTCTTGGAACACACCTTTCTGTATAATTGTCTGCCTTCAGCTTTCTCTGCCTTGTCTTTGGAGCAGTGACACTCAAACTAGTTAAAAAAAATAACAACTAGATTCAAATTAGGGAAATTTTCTTTATGCAGGAAAGAGTAAAGCCACGGAAAGCTGAGGAGCTCTGCTTAATCAGTGTTTTCATCTGTCATGTCTGAAAGGGCATTTCTACCACGTTCAGGCTAAGAAAGCATTGAAATATGACTGGCAGCACCTGTATGTGTTGATATGCTCAACAAAGAAACTGTCACCAAAAAGACATGCAGTGCTTCAGGGATGGACAGAGTTGTCCAACATCCTGAAATGTCTGCGTATGGGATGAGGATACAGGGGGTGTTTAAGAACAGGCCGTCTGTCAGCATCTTTGAAGAGATGTACAGTGCTCACTGGTGTTATCTGTTCTATCCTGAGCCACCACGCACGTTTGAATTGGATCAAACAGTTGAATGTTTTTATTTTGTTTGATCTTGCTACATTATTTTGCTAGTAGGCATGCTTCCCTTGGTTTGCTTCATCCTATGGAAATCTAAGGAGGAAGATAAGAAACAGGGAGTCAAAGGTGAGATGCGGAGGGCTTCGGCTCACAGCTAATACCTGGAAAGAAATCATTACCAGACAAATTACTGTCTAGATTTCCATCTGTGAAACAAAAAGGTGTCTTTGTAGAACAGGTGGGGATCTACAGAAGACTCGGCCCATTTTCCAATTTACATTAATAGGAATGTTGTTGCTGCTACATGAAAAGCAGTCAGTCTCAATTTATTGTAAAAATGAAATGTCCTATGAAGTTCTCAAATCTAGCACAGACTATTCTGCCATGCTACCAAATTTATATTTTGTGAGTGAAAATGAATTTTAATACTTTCTAGACAAAAGAGAGAGGTCATAGCATGCAGGTAGCTGTAAGAGCAGAGTTTTGGTCTTATTAATAACGCTCGTAGACATCTCCCAGTTTGCAAGAGGGCCTGCCTAGGAAGGAGCAGATGTGGGCCTTATAGGGCACCCAGATATTAGTTGGCCTCTGGTTGGAGTGACTGGTGGATGAGCACTTATTTCCTTCTCTGGTTGGTCAGAAAGCATCGGGTCACTCAGAAAGCAGCTGCACCTGATGGGTCTGATTTTCCTCCCTCTGTGCTTTCTCAGTCTCTGTAATCTACTGCTGGGAAACAGTGTAATCAGTGGACAACTGCACTGCTAATAAACAGGGCCTCTTTTTCTGTAGAGTCAGGAGACATGGGGCAGTACGGCCTCCGAGCAGATCCGCTGTTTTCCACTCAGTGCTATGTCCTTTCTGACAGTAACAATGTCTTGCAATTAGGCTCCCACAGCAGGTAGTTAACCTGAAGAGCAACAGCTGATTTTCTCTATTTAACTTCTCTGCTTAACCTTTGCTTCATCTTCAAACCCTGGTGCTTTGCCATCATGTCCTTCATTCTTTGGTCTTTCGTAGGTGGAGAGGAATGAAGCAGAGACAATTGTTATTAATAATCTAAATCGAGTTTTGCCTTCCTACAACCTCACCTTGAGCGAGGCAACTACAGTGAACAAAAACAAGACCTGTAAAATTCAATAAGAAAATTATGTAAACAGCCGTAAAAGTACACTTTCTGTGAAATGGTGATAGCAGGAGGTGCAGTCCCTGAATAGTATTGGTCAGCACTGAGTCAAAAATGTCCATTTACGTGGACTAAAGACTAGGGGCACACCTGAACGATCTGCTGGGGTAGTTTGTTTCCATCATGGCCATTTGCCTATCCCAGGAAGTTCAGCAGTATTCATGGCCAGCTACGTGTTTGCAGCAGCCTACCAAAGTGAGGACAGGCGTTGAAGTGTTGGTGAGAAATGCAGTATTAAAAAATACTGTTCGGTCCTTGATTTTGATGTAATTAATAGTTCCGCCATGCTGAAAGGAAAATGAAGTGTTTGCACAGTGAAATCCCAGAGACTATGATTTTCTTTGTAAGGATTCAAGGCTAGTTTTAACAGATCAGTGACAGCTGTTTCATTGCTGCTGCCTGTTAAGAATTTCCATGGGTTTTCCAAGGTCTCAGTGCATGTAGAAACTTCAGTATGTGAAGGTTCCACTGATGTCTTAATATATATGATCCATCACTATTCAGATTGGGTCAGACTGTTTCTGTCTTGCTTTGGTAGTTTTTCAACAGCTGAAGCTGAGATCTATATTAGCAACTTCTCTTCAACTAGCCAAGTAATAATTTCTAGATTTCTCCTTGCCTTATTGGAAAGCTATAATTTTTCTGTTCTATACAGAATCGGAGCTGTTTGTCCACCCTTCAGGTATTTCCAGTAGTAGAAGACTATGGAGAATAAACTAGTTCTGTTGGAAGGAATGTACAAGTATCACCTAGTTAAACTGCCTGACCTCTTCAGGTCTAACCAAAAGGTAAAGCATATTAATGAGTGTATTATCCATTTTCCTCTTGGCCACTGAAGCCACTTTGCTGGGAGGCCTGTTTCAGTGTCTGACCACCCTCACAACAGGGCAGTTTTTCCTCGTGCCTGGTCTGACACTCCCCAGCACAGCTTTGTGCCATTCCTGCCCTGACACGTGTTCCCATGAGCACAACCCATCACCACCTTCTGCTCCCCTTCCTTGTGAAGCTACAGGGATGAGTGACGTTTCCTCTTGTCCTCCTTTTCTCCAAACTGGGCAACCCATGTGTCTCTCCTACCTGGACGTGTCTTCCAGCCCTGTTTAACAGCTTTGTTGTCCTCTTCTGGATGCTTTCAAGGACCTTGATATCCTTTTCACATTGTGGAGCCCAGAACTGCACACAGTGCTCAAGGTAAGGCCACACCAGTGCTAAATGCATCAGGAGAATCACCTGTTCTGTGGAGATGGCCGTGCGGTGTTTAATGCATCCTAAAATGTGCTTTGCCCTCTAGGGCACACTCCAGGCACATGCTGAGCCTGCTGTCACCAGCACCCCCAAATCTCTTCCTGCTGAGCTTTAATTTTCTTCTTTCTTTTGGGGAAAATAAGTGATTACATTATGAAAAACATTGTGTACCATGAATGCTGGACTCATTCCATACTGCTGTTACATTTCCTGGCATGTTCACTTTGAGATGTTTTGAGGGGATATGGGGGCTGTTGCACAATGCCTTTCCCCAGCTTTGGGATCGGTGCATGATTGCGTCAGGAGAATTGTGCTGGTTTTTCAGTGTTGAACTTGG
>VXAB01006164.1:0-16443 GCA_013399175.1 Odontophorus gujanensis
TCATAAAACCATGACAATCACACTCCTTATGTCTCGTCCAGCTTCTTGCAGGGGAAAGGGTATGGAAGGTCTAGCTTCCCTGTCATGGCCAAAAGGCCCTCAACCCTTGACAGAGATTAGAACAAAAGCCAGTTGCACAGCAGCTCCTAGATATGCAAATACAAAATGCAACACCCATAGAAATGAAATTCAGACAGCATGAAAATGGCTGGTGTAATAAAAACCTGGAATACACTGCAAACACTTTCACTCTATTTAGTTATGGCTTCTATCAGCTATATCACTCAGCATCTTGATTGTACTCACATAATATCAATAGAATTTTAACAATGAGATTACTAGAATCAAGCTTGAATTTAGAAGTTGACTACATCACTCAGCTGAAGAAATAATGAAGCCTATTGGCCATCTACACTGTTTAGAATTTATTTTAGACTAGTTGAGCTGCAGAGGATCAAAATTACTTTGGACTATGAAATAGCAATTTAGCAGAGTGGGTTATCAAGCACCAGATCTTATTGATACTCTTTCATTTAATGGTGTGGATGTAGTGAGTTTTTCTAAACTATCCTGAAAAGTCAAATCACAGATAAGATGGAATTTTGTTCAAATAGACCTTTTCTCTACAGATAAAGAGCCACACAGAAATGTAGTGTAGTTGGGACTAGAAACTGAAGCAGTCTTACTTCTGACATTGACTGTATATCCTTAAACAAATCCATGTATTTTGTCGATTGTCATCATTTTTATTTTTACCATATGCGTTAATGTACGTAACAAAAATCTTGTCTCCCCACACATAAGGGAACACAGAGAAACACTGGCTGGTTTCTAGTGAACATCCAACCAGATCAGCTACTAACTAGGTCAGGTGACTTGGGAGCCAAATGTGTGTAAGACTGAAGAACTTGAAGGATTTGCCTACTGAGATGACTTAAAAGTCCAAGTCAATTACTGTAGAGATGAGATGCTCTGGATATACCTCATTTTGTGCACACAGCATATGAATGTCTCTGTGCAGGAAATAGCTGTGGAGAACGAGAGTGAAGGATCAGCTACTGGACAGGATGTGCATCTAAGCTGAGTTACTGGAGGAATCCAGATTCTGTGTGTTGGTTTGTTCATATTGGGATGTGGGTCTTGATGTGTGATGATGTGTGTAAAAGTATCTGTGCCATCAACTGTACTGAGTGCTGAAAGCAACAGAAGATCACATGACTAGGTGCAGGTAGAAGGACTGACAGGGTCCAAAGCATGCTTCGGAAACTTCAAGTTCTAGAGTCTGAGCCCAGATGCTGGAAATATCTGCCTTGCACATACAGACATATTTCATACTGATGGATCTTCATCTTAATGAGACAAAAACTGGGGAAAAAAGTGAGGCTTTTGGTGTTACTTGTATCTGTACATATATTTGTAAGTAGTATGGACAGCAAAGGAGTTTCAGTCTGCATGTGAGCTGTATTATTTGGAAAGTCTGGTCAAGGAAATTGTTTTGGACCATACTTAGCAGTAAATATCACAGAAAATTTAGCAAAGCTTACTGAAAAAGTACTTTCAGAGAAAGAAAATTTGTGAAGTTTGGATTAAATATTGTTTTCTAATTCTAATATATTTATTTTTGAAAATGTTAAGGGTTAGTTTTTACTACCAGTCAAAACAACTAGTTAATCTCAACAGTGATCTTGTTGAGGGTTTTGTTTGGACTCAGTTTCTTTTCTTATGCTAAATGGAATATCTATCACTGAGTGTGAATGCTTTATAGTCACTTAAAAAAGGAAGATAATCCCCTTAAATCTGTATAGGAGCATTTGGACTAACCGCTGACAAAGTCCTCTTATAACCATACCTGAAATGCAAAAAAAAAAATAGTATTGTGTCAGACCCAATTATTCCAAATTATTTCAAAAAGATCTGGATTCGAAATACGTTCATAACGCCAAGGGCATGCCTGATTCATCGCATCACTTGGCACTGACTAAGCTGGTGTCAGGCCAAGTAGTCCACATATTTACTTTTTTCTTAACAGATTTTCCTGATGTCTTGAAAGTTTACAAGGTGTATTGGTGAACGGATCTGACATCAATACATCTATGATATCTCAGTATAAGCAAGATCACATAACCAGTTGTGTTTTAATCAGTTTCAAAAATATAGACCAACCAAAACTCTATTTAGAAATATAATCAAAGATCATATTTAAAACAAAACCAAAAAAACCATATTGCAAGGATTTAAAGGATTTTTCTTTGTTTTTATTTGTGTTAAATTTCGAAGAAAAATGTGAAATGTAAGAAGTGGAAATGATTTGAAACTGTATATTCAATGGTTATATTGATTTCAATCATAGAATCATAGATTGACTTAGATTGAAAGGGACTCTAAAGATCTCCCCTGCAGAGAGCAGGGTTGCCAACCACTGGATCAAGCTGCCCAAAGTCCCATCTGCCTGGCCTTGAATGCCTACAAAACAGGACATCCATAGCTTCTCTGGGCAATTTCTTCTAGTGCCTCAATATCCTCCAAGTAAAGATTTCTTTCCTAACGACTAACCTAGATTTTCCCTCATTTATTTTAAAGTCCTTCCCTCTTGTACTATCACTGTCAGACTTATAAGCTTATAAGCTTTCTTCAAATACTGTAAGGCCACAGTGAGGTTTCTCCAGAGCCTTTTTCAAGCTCAGCAAGCCAAATGGCCTCAACCTTTCTTCATAGAAGTGCCTTATGATCATTTTTGTGACCCTTTTCTTTCTCTCCTCCAACAGCTTCACATATTTATTGTGCAGAGGGCCTAGACTTGGACACGATACTCCAGATGAGGTCTTATAAGAGCAGATGTGGATACTCACTTCCCTTGCCCTGCTGGCCACTCCTCTTTTCAAGCAGCCCACAATGCAGTTGGTCTTCTAGGATACAAGCACACACTACTGCTCACATTCATCTTTTTTGCCCACCAGGATCCCCAAATCCTTACCTACAAGGCTGAACTCTATAACTTATTCCAGTCTATAGACATAATAATGAGAGTGGTGTTTCCCTTTTTCTAGTCACCAGGGGCTGTGAATGTCAACAGTTTAGGGGACCGTGCCCTGGGATAGGAGAAGGGGGAAAGGGGAAACGGAAAAGGGAGATGGGCCTAGAATGGTAACGATCTGAGGAGGAAGGTTAATTTACTAAATAAGATATCGGAAAGCAAAATAACACAATATAATACAATATGATTGGAATTAAAGCTAATAAACCAAATAAAATGAGCAAGAGAGAGTGTCCGATAAACTGAAGGCCTTACACTAAACACTGAAGGTGAGATGGCAGCAAGCACCCACTGCTGAACTGATTCCAAAGTAAAAGAGGGTGTCTCATGACACGCAAACAGTTTTTATCTTTCCCTCTGAGCAGAAAAACATAAAAATACAAAGTAACACAAAGTCCTCTGGGGAGCATAATTCTTCTCTTCTGAGACAGGTATATTTGTAACTATCGATGATCCATGGAGCTGGAGCATTAACTCTTGCACTGGTGAGCATCAGATCTAACAGTCCTTTCCCTTTTGTTGATCTGTTCAATACCTGGATGGGGAATGTAACCTTAATGAAGTACAGAAGACTCCTGGGTTGCTTGAAGCTTGCCATACTGCTTTCCCAGTCGATGTCCAGGTGACTGAAATTCCTCATCAAGATGAGAACCTGTGATGATGGCACTTCTTCTAGGTGAAACAGGAAGACTTCCTCAACAGGCTTCCCTTAAGCAGGCAGCTTGTGAAGTTCATTAATCTGGTCCGTAATTTTAACCCACAAGCTCTCAATGTATTTGTGACTGTTTATGATAGTCCTTCACACTCTTAACAGAGGACAATTCCCTGGCCTCTCTCATCTTCCCTATCCTTTCTAAAAGTCTTGTAAATCTCAATCATTGTATTCTAGATTTGTCATAGTATTCTAATTGCATCACAGCTTCCATCTCCTTCTGATTATCTCTCACATTGCATGCATTGGTACAGAGGCACTTCAACTGGGTTATTGGCCACGCTACCTTCCTGGAGGAGCCCTCCAAAAATCCACTGAGACAAATCTGAGGTATTTTCCCACTGATTCCTAAAGATCATCTAGTCCAACTCCCCTTCAATCAACAAGGGCATGTGCAGCTGAATTAGGTAGCCCAGGGCCTGATCCAGCCTCACCATGAAAGTCTACAGGAATGGGGCATCCACCACATCTCTGGGCAATCTGTTCCAGCGCTTCACCACCCTTACTATAAAAAACTTGATTTCTTCCTTTTATTAAATGTAAATCTCCCCTCTTTTAGCTTTAAACTGTTTCCTCTTGTCCTATCACAACAAACCATGCTAAAGAGTCTGTACCCTTCTACCTTATTGTTCCCCTTTGATACCAAAAGGTTGCTATCAGATCTCCTCAAAGGTTTTTTTCCTATTCATGCTGAACAGCATCAACCCTCTCAGTCTGTCCTCAAAGGGGATATGTTCCATCCCTTAGATCATTTTTGAGGCCCTGCTCTGGACACAGTCCAACAGGTCCGTGTATCTTCTGTACTGATGACTTCACATCTGGATGCAGTACTCCAGGTGAGACATCACCAGTGCAAAGTATAGGGGCAGGATCACCTCTCTCAACCTGCTGGCCATGCTTCTTTTGATGCAGCCCAGGATATGGTTGGCTTTCTGGTCTACAAGGGCACAATGCTGACTCATGTTCAACTTGCCATCCACTGGTACCTCCAAGTCTTTCAGCAGGGCAGTGATGTATTCTTTCAACCCCAAGCTTGCACTGATCGTGTGGTTGCTGCAAGACCTTGTACCTGAGTTAGCTGAATCTTGTGAGGTTCTCCTGGAGCCATTTTTTGAGCCTGTCTGGGACTCTTTGAATGGCATCCCATCCTTCAAGCTTATTGACTGCGCCATACAGCCTGGTGTCTTGAACAAAATTCCTGACAGTGCACTCGATCCCACTGTTAATGTCATTGATGAAGATATTAAAGAGCACTGTTGCCAGTACTGACTGCTGTGAGACATCACCTGTTACTGCTGTGAGACATCACCTGTTACTGATCACCGTCTGGACATTGATATCTGGACACTGATCAATTGATTACTATGCGCTGGGTATGATCTTGCAAAGTTCCTTGTCCATCGACCAATCAACCTGCCAAATCCTTATCTTTTCAACATGGAGAGAAGGATATTGTGGGGGACTATGTCAAAAATCTTACTGAAGTCCAGATAGATGACGTCAGTACCTCTTCTCTTACCTGTTGACACAGTTACGGCATCATGGAAAGTCACGAGGTTGGTCAGACAGGGTTTGCTCATGTTGAAGCCCTGCTGGTTGTCCTGTATCACATATTCATCTTCCATGGGACTTCAGCATAGCTTTTATCAAGATCTTCTCCATGATCTTCTCTAGCACAGGGATGATGTTTACAGATTGGTAGTTCCCTGGGTCACTGTTTCTACTTTTCTTAAAAGAGTGCAACATTGCCTTTTCTCCAGTCACAAGAGACTCTACCTGACTGCCATGACTTTTCAAATATCATTGAGAGTTGCTTGGAGACTACGTCAGCCAATTCCCTCAGGACTTTGAGCTGCATCTCATCAGGACCCACAGACTTATGGATGCTCAGATTCCTCAGATGGTGATGAATGTGAACTTCAGCTGCAGTGGGAGGAAATTTGCTTCTCTCAGCCCCATTTTCCAAATCATTTGTTTGAGGGCTGTGTGAAGAGTAGTCGCCGGTGTATTCTGAGGCAAAAACTGTTGAGTATCTCAGCCTTCTACTTGCCCATTGTTACCAGCCTTCCTGTATTGCTCACTATGGGAGTTTGCCTTCTTGAACATTCCTTTTCTGATTGAGGTACCTGTAGAAGCCTTTCTTATTCTTCTTGGCACATCTTGACAAGTTTAGTTCATGCTTTCCTGACTCCATCCTTACACTGACCAGCAGCTTCCCTATACTCTTCCCAGGGTACCTGTAACTGCTTCTACTGCTTGTGCATTTTCTTCTTGCTCTTCAGTTTGTCCAGCAGAACCCAGTCTCTTGCCTTCCTTTTCTGACTTCCTTGGCCTGACTTCCTCAACCTGACCTCTTCCACCTGGGGATGGAGAGCTCTTATGTATTAAGGAAAGTTTCCTTAAATATATGCCAGCTCTGCCTGCATTCACTTGTCCTTAAAGACAGGTTGCCAGGTGGTTTTGATTACTTACTCCTTGAGGAGCTGGAATTCCTAAAATTCGGTATCTTAACTTTACTATTGTCTGTCTGATATGCCTTAGGAGTGTAAACTCTACCATTACACAGTCACTACAGCCCAGGCAGACTTCATTCCTCAAATCACCAATGAATTTACTTGTGTTGTTGAGCAACAGGTCCAGTGCTGTATTTCCCTCTAGTGGGCCTGTCTATTACTCAGCTCATGATTCATAGAATCATAAAATCACCAAGGTTGGAAAAGACCTCTAAGATCATACAGTTCAGCCTTTCCCCTATCACCAATATTTCCTACAAAATCATGTTTCTCATTAAAATATCTAAAAGTCACTTGAACACCTCCAGGGATGGTGACTCCACCCCTGGACAGCTCATTCCAGTGCCTGACCACTCTCTTGGAAATTTCCTGATGTCCACAGTTCCCCAAATCCTCCTAATGACCTTTCTCATAGATGGGAGTCACATTGGTAAGCCCCCAATCCTTTGGGACCTCTCTGTTTCACCAGAAATGCAAGATAATGATGGAAAGTGACATGGCTATCATCTCTGCCAGCTCCCTCAGCACTCTCAGGTGGATCTCATCTGACCACATGGACATGTGGCAGTCCAGGTGGAATAGCGGGTCTCTAACAGCTTCCACCTGAATCATGGATGTTAATTCTGTTCCCCATCCCAGACCAGAGGGGCCTAACAAGAGCAGATAACTGGTCTGACTTTTAAAGACAGATGTAAAGAAGGCATTGAGAAACTCAGCCTTTTCCTTATCCTCAGTGGGCATATTTCCTATCACATCCAATAAAGGATGAAGATTCTCCCTAGCTCTTCTCTTACTGTTAATATATTTTAAAAAAGGTTTTTTTTTTTTATTCTCTTTTACTACAGTTGTCGAATTCAAGCTGGGCTTTTGTCTTTCTCATTTTCTCCCTGCGCATCCTAACAACTTCTTTTTATTCTCCTTAAGTTGCCAGTCCCTTCTTCAACAGAAAGAAGATTCTGTTTTTCTCCTGGAGCATCAGGAAAGGCTCCCTGTTCATCCACACTAGTCTTCTTCCTTGCCAGCTCATCTTGTGGCACAGGGAGATAGACTGTTCTTGCACCTTTAAGACATCCTTCTTGAAGAACAATCAGCCTTCCTGGACCCTTTTACCCTTCAGGTCTGAATCCCACGGGACTCTCCTCAGCAGCGTTTTGAACAGTTCAAAGTCCACCCTCTGAAAGTCCAGTGTAGCAGTTTTGCTGCCTTCCCTCCTGACTTCAAGAATCAGCAACAACAATGAAGTTATCCTCAATAAATTTCAAAAACCTCCTTCACTACATACAGTTTGCTGGGCTATTTTTCCAGCAGATGTCAGATTGGTTGAAGTGTCTCAGAATGGTGAGAGTCTGTGATCATGACACCTCCTGTAGCTGGAAGAAGAAAGCTTCAACAGGCTCCATTTGATTAGGTAGCCCATAGCAGACACCAGCCATGAGGTTTCCTTTATGCCTCAGTCTCTAACTGTTACCCATAGGCTTCTGACTTGTTAACTGCCATTCTTCAGGGACAGATCTTTTCCCACTGTTCCTTTCCTTTCCTGATATAAAGGGAAATGTCTCCTCTCCTCCTTTCTAGTCTATCTCTTCTGAATAACTTGTAGCTATTGACAACAACACTCCAGTCACTGGAGTCATCAGGTTTCATGACAGCAACTGTGTCATGGTTTTCTGCTAGCATAGTAGTTTCCAACTCTTTCTATTTGTTTCCCAAGCTACATGTGTTGGTGTAAAGGCACTTCAGCTGGGTGGCCAGCTTTATCACATTCTTGAAGGGTAACTCCTTAATTCCTTTGAAGTATTTCCCTTGAGTTTTCCTGTTGCTGTCTCCTGTTGATTCAGGAGCAGCTCCCTGGCTCATCATCAGGTGATTTCAAGTGTGCTGCAGACTTGCCAGCACATTTCAAGGGAGCAGGTTGAGCCTCCCCACTAGCACCCTATCCCTTTAATATAGCTGTACCATCCTAAAACTTAACATGGGCAGGATCGCTATCACCTTCCCTCCCCATTTAAACCTAATTTAAAACTCTGGAAATTTGTTTAAAGCTTTTTTTCTGTCACTTAGCAGTACGTCCCCTCCCTCACTGTAGAGCGAATAACTCTAAAGAAAGGAATTCAGATGGAATAGTCTGGAGGATGGGATTTTTCTGTATGACTTTATACAGATGGTACACAGACTACTGGAAAAGGAAAGGAAGGCTCACCTTTACAATGGTCAAGGCATGCTGATAACTCCACTAGGGAGGGATCTCCAACAAGAGATCTTTCCCCAGTGGTGGTCAGTCCTTAAACGGGGTCTGGGAGAGATGGAGCCAGACTCCACCCCTTCCCATCACACAGGTACATTACCTTCACCTGTGCCCCTGTGGCTGACTTGCCTCAGGTGATCAATCAGTGGTTCAGGCTGTGATTCAGCAGTTCCCATACACCCACAAAACCTAGTTTAAAGCTCCGGTGATGAGCCCAGCCAGCTTTCTGCCTAGTGTATTCTTACTCTTCCTTATCAGCTGTGTTCCATCTAGCATCAAAATGCCCAGTCTATTGAAGGTTCATCCTAAGTAATAGAACCCAAAGCCCTGAGCGTCCATGTAGCCATTCATTCAATCCCAGATCTCATGTATGTTAAGGGAGATAGACTGATCTCATACATGCGTTTAATAATAATTGTTATTATGTTCATATATTCATTCATAATAATACTTTGTGGTCTGAGACAGATGTGATAGAAGGCTACCTAAAAATGTATTAGATTCTTAATTAATAAACCAACCAAAAAATATACAGACAAAAGCATTAAAATAATTGGTGAAGGAATTTTTAGGCCACTGCTTTTACTGAACAATATTAACTTTTAACTACTGCTTTTACTGAGAAAGCAGTAGTGTGAAGCAGAAATATTAGTTCTTTTTAATTTTAGGTAAGATATATGATTTTCTTGGAACCATGTGGTAAGTGAAAGGTGTCATCAAAATCTGGAGTTAATAGACCATAAATAATAGGTTGTAATACTAAAAATGAAGAAAATCTTTATGAGATTCCATATACTTTGAACATTTTTTATGTTTTTGTTTTTGGTTTTTTTTNTATTATAATCATGTATAATTGCATATAAAATATTCCATATATTAAAATATTTTATTATATATTTTGTAACATTAAGATACTTTTTAAAATAAAAATTCTATCAAAAAGCAGCTTTGCAGAACAAGACTATGACTTAAATGCCAGAATCATTTTTCTCTTTTTTTTTCAGTTTTGATTTTAGTTACAAATTTCTCTACTTCTATTATATAACAATAGTAATACTAATCAATTATCTATGTAGATATCACAGGAATCTATCTATTCATTATAATCAGCTACTCCCCTGTATTTTACTATACTTATATAATTATACTATATTAACTTCATCTCAATTGAATAGAATTGGAAGCACAAAAATAGGTACAATTTCTGTCTCTCTGATAGAGCAAGAATGTTCTCTAATATTCTTAATAACATTTTTGTTACTATATAGCACTGTGGGATGTTTTCTTTTTAAGACAGAAAACTTTAGCCATCTTCGAAAGACTAATCACTGTATTTCAAAGAAATTTTTTGTTGTCGTCCTCTGAGATTTCTTCAATCTTCCACACAAAACTACTATAATCTTTGCTTATGTTTTGCATAGTGTAGTCCTTTTGCTCAAAATCAAGCGCAGTTTTGGTGCTGAAACTACATTGTATCTACCCGTCGGAGAGTTTAGAACGGGTAGTGCCAATTGAAGAGATTAAAAGAGAACTATGAGATAAATTGCCAAACTCTGCTCTCTACAGAGCACAAAAGGAAACAGATGGCTATTCAGATTGAGGTGTCATATAATAATAAACAGAATTACCAGTACAAAACAGAAAGAAAAAAAAACAAACATCTTACACAGCTCTGAGGTCTACTGCTATGGTTGTTCTGTAATGGAGGTGTGGCAACTCTAGAAATTTGTTTTTATCTTCAACATTTGAAATGTTTTGAGAAGGCTTCCCCTTATTAAATGCCTAAGGAATTACCTTGTGACTCTGCATCAAGTAGATCAAATCAAATTTCCTTATACTTTGATGTTTAGTCTTTTAACATACCCTTGAATACCTTTTTTATTTTCCAATGGGTTGTTCAGAAGACCTGTGGTCAATCTGCCAGCTTCAGATACCTCAGATCATCTCAGATAATGTTGAAGACATATGTTTATACAATTGAATCTAATTGCTAAAATCTTCTCTGTAGATTTTTCAAAATGAATTTATCAGTTAGAGTTCCCTTTCCTCTTTTGGTTTTGTTGGTGGAAAGAAGAGGCTGTTTTAGAGCCTGACTCATTTCATCCTACGATAGATATCTACCATCAGATGAATTCTGCCCTTTAAAAATGTGTTTCTTTCCANTTCTTTTTAATTTTAGGTAAGATATATGATTTTCTTGGAACCATGTGGTAAGTGAAAGGTGTCATCAAAATCTGGAGTTAATAGACCATAAATAATAGGTTGTAATACTAAAAATGAAGAAAATCTTTATGAGATTCCATATACTTTGAACATTTTTTATGTTTTTGTTTTTGGTTTTTTTTTTTTAATATTCAGGACAGAAGCTTGCTATTCATGTTCCAGAAGTTATACATAAAATTTTGTTATAAAATTTTTTATATAAAAAAATCCTTGTTAATACCCAGGAAGATTATGACTCAGTTCAACCTACTATTATATAAGTACCTCAGCCACCTAATTATCCAATGATATGACTAATCCTTTATGCTTATTCTCATGGAAAAATGCATCATACATGTTGATATGGCATTCAGAGTATACGGAGTCAAAATAATTTTATTCAAAGGACTTAAGTGATGATTTTAGCACTTATCCAGCACTTACTGAGTAAATGTGAGTAATCTTGGTGGAATGACCAATCCAATCATCACTTTTAAAAGAGGAATAGATTACCTTAAACCCAGATGAAATACAGAACAAAATTCAGCTGAACTATAATACAAGCTGAAGTTTAAGTCAAGTTAATGAGACATATTCCATTTGAAAACTTCCATACTTTTCTTTCAACCATTCTAAAAAAGTAATAATAATACAAAAATACTTGAAAAACCAGAAGTAAACTGAAACATATATTCATATAACATTTAATGTCATATTATCTTTATATTATATATTATAATCATGTATAATTGCATATAAAATATTCCATATATTAAAATATTTTATTATATATTTTGTAACANAAGAGATTAAAAGTGAACTATGAGATAAATTGCCAAACTCTGCTCTCTACAGAGCACAAAAGGAAACAGATGGCTATTCAGATTGAGGTGTCATATAATAATAAACAGAATTACCAGTACAAAACAGAAAGAAAAAAAAACAAACATCTTACACAGCTCTGAGGTCTACTTCTATGGTTGTTCTGTAATGGAGGTGTGGCAACTCTAGAAATTTGTTTTTATCTTCAACATTTGAAATGTTTTGAGAAGGCTTCCCTTTATTAAATGCCTAAGGAATTACCTTGTGACTCTGCATCAAGTAGATCAAATCAAATTTCCTTATACTTTGATGTTTAGTCTTTTAACATACCCTTGAATACCTTTTTTATTTTCCAATGGGTTGTTCAGAAGACCTGTGGTCAATCTGCCAGCTTCAGATACCTCAGATCATCTCAGATAATGTTGAAGACATATGTTTATACAATTGAATCTAATTGCTAAAGTCTTCTCTGTAGATTTTTCAAAATGAATTTATCAGTTAGAGTTCCCTTTCCTCTTTTGGTTTTGTTGGTGGAAAGAAGAGGCTGTTTTAGAGCCTGACTCATTTCATCCTACGATAGATATCTACCATCAGATGAATTCTGCCCTTTAAAAATGTGTTTCTTTCCACTGACTATAAAAGAACATGAGTAACTGTGCCATACTGTCATTGTGGCTTCTTAAAAATGTAGAGGAGACTCTCTCAATAAATGTTTTATTGAATCTGGCTTTTCAGTCTGCTTTTGTTTCTAAAGTAATTTTTAACATTAATGTATAATAAGAAACATGGGACCATATTTGAAAATCTTTTTTAAAAACTGAAGTTAAATTAATTAAAATGACAAAAAATATAGTTGATCTGGTTTTTTGTTTTTCTGATTTTCTGTGCAGAATCAGGTTTTGCATTTTCTGAAAGCTGAACGTATATGACTTTTCATAGTCTGTCAGCACTAT
This sequence comes from Odontophorus gujanensis, assembly GCA_013399175.1. Taxonomy (NCBI): domain Eukaryota; kingdom Metazoa; phylum Chordata; class Aves; order Galliformes; family Odontophoridae; genus Odontophorus; species Odontophorus gujanensis. Next base: position 12,482 of record VXAB01006164.1, read on the forward strand.
AGTACAGAAACTAACAAATACTGACATTCAAATTAGACCATCTGGCAAATCCAAGTTAGATGCATGATTAAATATTTTGAATTACATGTAGTGTTTCTAACTTAGACCCTTCAACTAGGTGACTAAAATTAGATGGCAGAAATCCATCAACAATGGATAGAACAAAATTCTATTAAGAAAATAATTGTATTCTACAGTTAAAAGGAAACAAAATCTTGAAAATGAGATGTACACTTTAAGTAGGGCAAAAAGTCCAAGTTTTACATTGACAATACTTATCTTTAAATATTACTTACTTACTAAATCATATAAAGAATCAGATATGGTCAAAACTTGAATCCCTGTAGTGTGCTGTCAAAAAAAAAAATTCTTATGGCTTCTAGAGATTGTATTAAATTTATCTTTTTCAATGTAATGTTGTATTTTGATTCTTCCATATTTATGTCCAGCTAGATGTAAAGAAAATTCACCATTTTGTCTACTGTAATTAATTCTCGTAAGACCTTTAATTCTTTTGCAATAAAAATGTATAGTTCTTAAAGATAAAATCATTCTTTACCTTTTACAGTTTTCATATATTTACTTCCTGTACAGATATAATTAAATTATTTACTCTTATTAAATGAAAATAACTATTTGCACTTTTATATCAAACTACTGTAGAGTTTCAGTGTTTTTGAAATCTCTCCAGTGTACCCACAGACAATACTTTAAATATATCTTCTTCCTCTTCTCAACAGAGTAAATAAATAATTTAAAATGCATGAGGTTTCTTTACATTCATTTTTACAGTGCAGAGTAATATAACCATAGAATCCCAGAATCCTAGAATGGTTTGGTCTGGAACAATCATCACATTCCTACCCCCTACTATTGACAAGTTTACCAACCACTAGATCAGGATGCCTAGAGCCCCATCCCAACCTGGCCTTGGGAGTCAAGGGATGGTGCATCCTTATCTTCTCTGTGTATCCTGTTTTATTGTCTCACCTTCCTCCAAATAAATAATTTCTTTCTAATATCTAAATCTCTTCTTATTTAAAATTGCTCCTCCTGATCTTATTGCTACCAAACCATGGAAATGTCCGTTTCCATATCGTTTATAACCTCCCTTTAAATACTGAAGGGCCATAATATAACATAAATACTGTCTGACTTCAATCAACTATAATTATTCACTATTGTTCTTTAGTGATTATATAGTTATTACCATCTAAGAAGACAGTCATTTGTATTCTATAGGACTGATGTAAAACAGATCTATATAGTGTTATAACAGAAAACTCAGTCGGCTTATTTTCACCTGTGAAAATTTCTTTTTCCTTTCTTAATCTACAGAAAGAAAACATCAGTTTATACATTTGCAAAAATATCTTTCAAGGACCTCTTTTCAAAACACAGAATATACTAATTGCTTTATTCACTTCTCTTGCAAGGACTGAACATTTGGAGGGAATAAACAATTACATCCTATTTATATAAGTGGTGGAAAAGTGTTTTAGAGTGCTAGCTGAGTGGTAGCTTCAAATTGAATAGTTAGTGAGTGATTCACATATAAATACTCTGCAAAATCACTTTTTTTTTTCTGTCGTATTTAATGTAAAGTAAAACCAGAAGAAATTACTAAGATTATATTGTTGCAAACAAATTAGAGTGCTTCAATATTTTAATAACATGAATTTAAAATATTAAAAGAAACCTCTCTTCCCACTGCCTACAGAATGTATCCAGTAAATTTGTTAAAAACAAAAAATGAAGACTAAATGCACAGTGTGTCTTGACCACTCTGAGCTGCTTTACTGATGAAATGTAGCTGTAGCTATTTAGGCATTATGTTCCTAGTCAAATTTCTCTGAGCTCTTGTCATGCTGCTATGAAGTAATGAGGAGCACTGAGGTGAACCAGAATTTTAAAATAAGCTTAAAAGACAATGATACCCTTTTAACTCTGAATTGAAACTGCTACTTTCAGTTAGTGTCTTGTTTTTGTGTTTGCATATGGAATGTTTTAATGAAGAAAAAAGAAAGAAAAACTGCATCAAAATATAAAACTAGGCAGTAACGTCCAACAGTTTTTATTTTATGTATTTTTTTAACTACATTAAAGGATATAGAGAAAGACAGTATCAAGTGCCTTACTGAAATCCATACAGATTACCTCTGCTAGCTTGCCTTTATCCACCAAGCAGTTGATCAGATTACTAAGGCAGAACTTTTCCTTGATGAACTGCTATTGACTATGTCTGAAAATAGCTTTGTTCTTCAATAATCTTCCAGTATGCATGAGGATAATTTTTTCTATAACATTTCCATGGACTGAGGTTAGACTAACAGATCTGTTGTTTCTTGAGTCTTCTCTCATTGCCTTTGTGTTGATTGCAGACTATTGCAAAGTCAGGAATGCTTAACTTGACTTTACCTGAATTGTCTGGGAAACATCACAGTTCTATATATCCTATAACTCTCACTTTTTCTGTAACGGAACTTAACGAATTACTTTGTTGTGGTGTTTTGTTTTAATATTGAATTTGTAATTCTTTCTTTTGATAGTTACTACTGTTTTGAACTGATGATTTAAAAGACTCTTCAAATTCGTTTGTTTTTGTTTTTTTTTTTAAATTTTAAGGATAATTTTGGCAGTCATAACATGGGAAAAAGATGTAAGCCAATTTCAATACTATTATATAATGTAATAGTTACTTTTGAGAGCATGAGGTATATATAAATCACTCAGTCATTTGGTGTCCTGTATTTAATCAAGACAAAACCACAACAATACCAGTTGATGCAGTTTAGTGTTTTGTGTGAAAATAACTAAGATAAAAAATTGATAAACCTACAACTCGTATCACTCAAATTGAGGTAATGTATCTCAAAATGAACCCATAAATCCATAAAAATTCCTAAGGTACTTAGATGCACTGTGTTCAACATTCAAAAATCATACTGTTATATTTTTATATCCAAAATATTTTTCATATGCAAAATTATATTTTCAGACTAGTTGATTTAGTGCAATTAGAATAAGACCTTGTTGGTATTGCTGAGATAACAAATGCTAATGAAACAATCTAAGTATAAGTGCATATTATTGTAATAAAGACTGAATGTTCATAAAATTACTCTAAAAGATATTGCCACAGATATATTGATGTCCTCTCTCTTCACTGGATTTAGGCTGCATGAATGAAATACCAATTACCAATTGCAAAAGACGCCATTTAGACATTAGTAATAGTTTTAGACCCCATAGAAAATTTATGCCCCATATTTGTTAAAACCAAGGAAGAAAAAGACGTCTAGATATTTTCAACTAAAGCTTAAATATATAATGCATAAAAACATAATTTTACCCAGGTATAGAGCTTACCAAAATTAGATAGAGTCTATTGCCTAGCTTACTAAAAATGCTACTGCTTCTGTTTTGAATCTGGCCTACAAACAATAAATAGGATGGTTATACTTTTAATTATAAAAAATATATATTTTATATTTATTATTATAAAAACATCTTCCTGTTGCAAAAGTAAGTAGTATGAAATAGATCACTTTTATTCATAAAAAATATATATATATATATTTGCAATGTGTATAGTCACTTCCGTAACTCTAAGTCCAATTGGATATGTCTTGCTGTTGGAGTATTGTTCAGGCTAGCTGCACAATTTTTAAATCNATAAAATAAAATAAAATAAAATAAAATAAAATAAAATAAAATAAAATAAATCAACTCTGTGTAGGTATGGAAATGCTTCCCTAATTACATTTTTCATTTGTTAAAATTAATTCTACATGTGGTTCCAAAGACTTGGTTAATTCCTCAAATAAAACCATAAGCTGGACAACAACGTATAGTTTTCAACATATAGTCACCACCATTAGTTCTGCATTTTCACCAGCAATGAGCAAATGCCTGCAATGCTGATCCCGTAAAGCTCTGCAAGGCAAAGGAAACTGTGCCTG